>JAJHSJ010000004.1:23647600-23733987 GCA_021015155.1 Magnolia officinalis | reverse complement strand
AATAAATTGATATTGCTATTTAAATTAAGAAATTTTATGAGAAAGTGTAATGAATATAAATTCTTCAACTTATTTCTTAAATACATTTACATTTGAGCAATAATCCTGTGTTTGGTTAGATGGTGGTAAAATCATAACAATGACCCTTTTTTTTTTTATATAACTACTGACATTATTAGTAAAACAAATAAGCTGTTAAATGAATTAAAAAATAGAGGCAAAATTCATTTACATGCAGTTAGAAAAGTTCATTTATTAGATGGATGGATAGGATAGTCCAATCAAGGCAAAATTCAGGTATTGGAGAATCAACGGTGGAGACGGCCTGATGCATCATTTCCATCATCAAACAGGTTTGTCACATCTCTCGTACACGATGTGTAGCAACAGAGATTCTGTACTTCAGAAGCATTGGATCCCATCTAAACATCTCATATCCCGTCTGGACACGACGCGGATTGAAGATAAAGATTCCTTCCCAGCAACTTAAATGATGATTTTACCCTCACGATTAATTTCACACACATACATATGATGCTTTGTCATTTTGTGAAGGATATTTTACCAAAAAAAAAACCTAGCTATTAGTATAAAATTTACATTTTAATACTTCTTTTAAAAAGCTTTTAAAAAAGCTACCTCCAAACTGTTTCCTTTGATATGGCGCACATGAACCCCAGATGGACCTAATTTTTAGGCCCCATGTCTAAAATTTGATATGGTGTCTAATGTTTGGAGTGGACTTCATATACTAATCTCGATGGGCCTATAAAAATTAAGATTGGATAGACATCTCTCTCAACTGTTTTCTTTGGTGTGGCTCACATGAATCACAAGTCAACCTTTTTTTTTTTTTGCTCTGGGCTTAAATTGGGATCACAAATCTAATCATTAGAGTGGATTTCGTATACACATCAGGGTGCCAAAACAAATTCCGAGTCCCTCTCCAATTCTAAAGAGATTATTTAGGAAAAACAAAAGAATTGCATGGGAAGCCGCTCTTGGTTTTAACTGGGTTCACCATGATGTTAATGTAAGATCCACTCTGACCATTAAATATTTGGTCCCATATTAGGTCCAATGATCCTGTGATTTTGGTGGCCCGCAACGAAGGAAACAATTGGAAGAGAGACATCCATTTTTTACTCTTACAAGGCCCACCTTGATAAGTATATGAAATCCACTCCAACCATTACATTCCACACAAATTTTTTGGCTTATGGCCCATAATTCTTACCCATTCATGATTGAAATGGGCCACACTAACGGAAATAATCTAGAGGGCAAATGTTGCCACGTACACTTTTTTCAATCATGTGGTCCACGTAAATTATAGATGGGGTTGACTCGTGGACCCCTGGCCTAATATGGGGTTACGTTGCCGGTGGTCAAGATGGATCTTACATAAACAGTATAGTGGCGGCCACTTGAGCTCGTAGCCCATTTGTTGACGGTGACAATGACATAAGATAATAGAATGACAATTATATAGATTAATAAGGTAACTTTCGAAGAAAGGTATCAGAACTAAAATTCTAAGTTCTCTTGATCAGAACTTAAATTCCAAGTGTTTCGACAAGAAACAAATGCATTCAATTTGGGAGATTATCTTATTTAAGAAACAAAGGATGTAAACGACTTCAATATGAATAAATATGATGATTGTTCTTCATACACTCTCTCTGTTATACTTGAATAAGATAATCTCCCAAATCGAATGCATTTGTTTCTTGTCGAAACACTAAGTTATCACAAAATTCTCTTTAATTAATTATCATTCTGATTGGATGGCCCATGAGCAAAAGGATGAGCTGCTTGGGTGGGCCTGTAACATCCCATTTTCTTTTCAACGGTGGGCATCTCAAACCCCATTGTTTCTTACGGTGTGGCCCACTTGAGCTTTGGATCAATCTCATTTTTTGGCCCATGTCCTAATATGCTCGGCCAAACCTAATTGACGAAGTAGATCTGCCTTGTCGTCTCTACAGGGCCCACTATTAAAAGAGAGAGAGAGAGAGAGAGAGAGAGAGAGAGAGAGAGAGAGAGAGAGAGAGAGAAGAGAAACTGAAATGTCACTTCTCTCACTGTAACCAACCCCATCTTCCACTCCTCTCTCCCTTCTTCTTTGGCTAGCGCTCGCACGACCCGAGCTATGACTATCAACCATTTTTCATGCTGGGACCCAAAACATAATCCAAACCATCTATTATGTTCGGACTTTGAAGTAATCCTATCCGTTGAAAACTCTCCCCCACGATCCGCGTGAAACCTTTATAACTTGATCTTAGCCACTCCTCCCTCTCCATCCAATGGTTCTAAATCTTTCAACGCCTCATGTTTCAAATAACTAATCAAATTCACCCAGAGATCCGTTTTGCAGTCTTCTTCTTCTATTTCTTCAAATCGCTTGTGTTAGTTGCAACCTCCAACTCTTTAAATGCTTTAAGAGTTCTCCAACGTCAAAAGCCAAGGGCATCAACCTTAAGAGTCATTGAATCATTGAGTTGCAGGTTTTCATGGCCAGTTGTGGGACATGATCTAGAGGAAGTAACTCAAAAGGAAAGACACATCAGGCAAGAATAGAAGAATAAGAAAAGAAGGAGAAGAAGAGAAGAAACAAGGAAGAAGATAGGAGAGAATCACCACTGAATCGACTCATCGAGTCGACCCATCGACTCTTCACCTTCAAACAAATTCCAAGTTTAATCCAAACCTTGTATGCGATCCCTGATAGGTAGACTATCCTCTAACCCATATGATTCAAAATAGTACTCTAGTTAGGGTTGATGCTATTGATTCATTGAGTCAACTCACTGAGTTAACTCAGTGAGTCATTAGGTTATGTACTTAGATTTTGGATGAAAAATAGAAACGTTAGTTTAATGTATGTATGACCAATAATTGTAATTTCATGACAGATGATTTCATCAATTTACATAGAAACTGTAAGAAGTCACGCAAGTCACTTAGTGTATAATGCGTTCAACTGAGTCGAACTGGAGCAGAGTCGAATCATCGACACGTTAGGACCAATCATACATCAAATCCTAATACACTAGATCAAGTAGGTGATCTTCTCAATTAAAAATTTTACGTTAACATATAAATTGAATTGATTATTTGTTATATATTCAATTTATTTGATTATTATCATTAGTTGCATATTATTTTATTTGATTCTTAATTGCATATTATAGAGGTAATTTATTTGAATTATTAACTGACTTCAATTAATAATTATCGTTATGTGCTTAAATTGCAATTATTTCATTATTATTAGATGATGTATAATATATTTGAATTTACGGGTGCTCTGCCCCAAAAGGATCACCATGTTATTTGTTTATGGGTGCTCTGCCCTAAAAGGATCATTATATTTTTATGGGTGCTCTGCCCAGGGTCATTCCCGAAAGGATCAGCACGGTATGGGTGCTCTGCCCAGGATCATTTTCGAAAGGATCGGCACGGGCGCTCTGCCCAAGGCGATTTCTTAAAAGGATCGACACACATGAGTGCTCTGCCCTGGGTATTTACCCTAAAAGTTTATTCACGAGGTGCTCTGCCGAGGGTCATTCTCTAAAAGGATCAACACCGGTGCTCTGTCGAGGGTCATTTCCTAAAAGGATCAACACACACGGGTGCTCTGCCCTGGATTAAACCAAAAAGGATTTTAGATGACTATATTATCTTATTTTGATATTATGAAAAACAAATTGTTATTGGTGTCATTAACATGCCTATTTAATACTCGTAATTGATCCTATTTATTTTATTGAGTTGTATTGGTGTTAAAGTAGAATTTTCAATTTCAGGAATGATGTGGCCATACGAGCCGTCGCACTCACACCTTTATAAATTGTTTTGTAGGGTCAGTGTATGAAGAGACAATTGGACAAGATTGAAGACTTTCCATTTATTTATTTGAGGATTTCTTAAAATTTAATGTATGTTGTTATTATTTATTTTTTAATGTCAATGTAATTAAAGATTCAAGGATCGATTAGTGGACAATATTTAATGACAATAATTAGTATCCTTTTAGTTGCTTCGATTGCCTTAAAAGTGCATGAAAATTATGTGGATCGTGTTGTATATTTTGTTTAAGTACAATTCGCAGTCCGGTTTTGGGCCTCGCCAACTCGGGACCAAATTTTGGGGCGTGACAGGGCCCCACTATGATTTTTATGTGATATCTGCTGGAATAATAAGGTGAGTCACCATATCTTAGGCCTAGGCCCAAAATTCAGCCCCATTCATGGTTCAGGCAACTGGAACTAAATATAGAAGGCAACTCTTACCCATAAAATTGTTTCCTTTGTGTTACCCACCTGAATCATAGATGGACCCGATATTTGGAATTCAGGCTTAAATTTTAGTATGGCATCTAATAATTGGAGTAAATTTCAAATAATCACCATGATATATCTCCAAACTTTCCTTTGATGTGGCCCACCTAAATCATAAATCTGCGTGATTTTTTCTGCTATGTATTACGTCAGATTACACATTTAAGTAGATCTCATATACACACCACGGATGGACCAGTTGAAAACCAAGGGCAGACATCCCCTAAAAATTTTCTATCTTTTTTTAAACAACTGCTAGAGATGACACTTTTTTTTTTAGGCCAACCTGGTTGTGTATGTGAAGAGATCTTAAACCATTAGATGTGTAATTCTCATGATAAACCCATGGCAAAAAGAAAAAAAAAAAATTCAGGCTAACTTGTGATTTAGGTAGTTACGCCAAAGGAAACAGTTGGGAGAGAGACATACCCCTTGATTTTTACAAGGCCCACCATGATGTTTATATAAAATCACTTCAACCATTAAATTCCATGTCAAAATTTACACCCGCAGCCCAAAACATCTGGTCCATTTGTGATTCAAGTGGACGATATGAAAGGAAATAGCTCGGCCTTGTATACTGTTTCCACTTGAATTCCAAACGGGGCTGATTTTTTAGACTTGGGCCTAACATGGAGTGACACACTTGATGGTGGTGAGGTGGATTTCACATAAACATCATGGTGGAGTCTACCAGAGTTACCGACCCCTTTGCATAATGGGCCACCTCAACTTCCTTCAAGAAATGAAACCAAAACACTCCATTGATAATTACTTGACTGGGTACCATATTAAAAACCTTTTTTGAAAAGTATCTAAATGTAAATTCTATATTAATTATGTAGTTTTTTAAAAAATTTCCTACAAGAAATTTCCCTATGATACTCTGACAGAGTGTGATGGATGATACGCACATGCTTAGAAATTGCTTATGCGGCATACAACTAATTCAGGTGAACTGTCAAAACGACGGATGCCAGCTTTGATGTATCATGAGCAAAAAGTTTACACTTATTTCATTATCAAATTATCAGATTAGTGGACACTCATCCAATGGTTAAAGATGAAGGAAAGATCCAATGGTCTTGTTACAACAAAGAAGTGGCCACGTATTAAAGGTCAGACTTTTGAATTGTAACCTAGAGTGTTTTCCATAATTTAGTCAGTTTAATTTGAGTTAATATATAGTGTATCATTTCAAAGTGCCTACGTATCAATCGTCGTCCACAGGCAGAGTATAAAATAACCACCTTTTCTTTTAGAGAAATTTACGAATGTGGACCCCACCTTTTATCCAGCGGTTTTTCTGAAACAATACAAACTTAGAATACGCAACTGGACCTCCTCGTACGGACGCAACATTTCAGGACGAAAATACCCCTCCTTTCACGGCTGTGGCTTTTCCTCTCCCATTTTCACTGCTTCTTTTTCCCCTCCCTTTCCACTGTTGCTTTCACAGCCGTTGCTTTCACAGCCGTTGCTTTCCACCCCTTTCCTCACTGTCTTCCGGCAGAAAGACCTCTAAAACCCTTTTTGTGGCCCCCCTCAATCGCATTTTGTCTTCTTCTCAAAATGGTCGGTCCAGAGAAGAAAGCACATAGCAAAGGTATATTTTAAACTCAGTTGCTCTCACATGGAATGTATGTACTTCCTTTTATATTTTTTAACTAGAGGAAAAGGTTATATACGATCGAGCTCATGGGATCTCCCCATGAGGTCGAGTTGTGTGGGCCCCACCATGATGTATGTCGAACATCAACACCGTGAACTTGATGGGTCCCCTCTAAATTATGGGATAGCCGAAAAATCAGCCGTATACGGAACTCAGGTGGGCCATACCATCTAAAATCATGTGAAGACATGGCTAAAACATATAAAATTACTTGGTGGGGCCCACCTGAAATTTGGATGTGTCTAAAACTTGTCTGACCCCTCATCCAAGTGGGACACACATTGTGGATGGGCTAGATTTGTGAAATACATTTCGGTGGGCCCAAATGGCAAATATGAATGTTTTAATGGAAGGTAACCCCTCTCAAGTTTTGTATGTGGTGTAGCCTACAAAAGTCACGAATTAACTTGATTTTTCTGCTCTAGGCCCACCATGGAATGGTGCATCTAAGTGATGGGGTAGATGTTTGACATACCTCATGATAGGGCCCACACAGCTCGACCTCATTGGTAGTTCACATGAGCTCGACCATATAGAACCTTTTCCCACACAGACGTATATATACACGCATGCCCGCTGATCTTGTAGTTTGCCCCGCTGATTTCCTTTGAATGTAATTGCGGGCATGTGCCAAGGTATGTTTATGTCTCCTTGTATATAACATGATGTGGGGTCCAACACTGTAAAAGCTACAAACTTGAACAGATACATGCCTTGACTCCCTGTCATACGGCCATGTCCCTATGCTAGCCGAATAAAGGCAAGTGTTCCTTATCTTTTGTGCTGACAAAGCTACGCAACCTTGTGACGCGCTACGTTGACTAAGCTACGCAACCTTGTAATAATGAGGAAAGTCATATATGACTCATGAACACCTCATTGAGTTATCCTTGCGAGCATTGCTCAATGCTAGTTGCCTAAGCGGCGAGCATATTTTAGGGTCAGTTTGGATAGTGGGATTAGAAGGGATTAGGTGGGGATGGGATTCAAAAAACATAATTATTACCCATGGCAGGGTTGTCCCCTATTACCATGGGATTAAATTAATGCCCTACTTTGTTGATAATACAGTGGTACATTGAATGAATATACCCACCATCATTTGAAATTACTTAGAATAACATACATGTGTTATATTTAAACCGTTCATTTGTTTCGTAACCTCATTTTATGGCATGGGCCTAAAAATCAGATAGATCCAAAACTTATGTAGCACCAAAGAAGTTTTCAACGGTAAGTATTCAATCCCTATTGATTTCTATGGTGGAGTCCACTTGAGCATTAGATTTACCGATTTTTTGGCCCATGCTCTAAAATAATCTCGATAAATGGGTGGACGGTGTGGATATAGCCCACACATCATGTTGGGACCTACACAACTTTCCAAACATTGAGTGAAATTAGCACACGACCCTATGCAATTCCATTTAATGTAATTCCAAGCATTTCCATTCCTCCCAAACAAGGAGTGGAATTGGCACAAGAGCAGATGAATCCCATCCCCACCTAATCCCTTCTAATCCCACTGCCCAAACTGACCCTTAGCCGGTTGAAGCTAATTGATCCTTCAATATCTTTGGCTCATGTGTATCATACATATTACAACTTTCTTGAGCTGTACCTTAGAATGAACGGTATTTTCTTTTGAATATAATTAAGGGCAAGTGGCAAGGTATGTCTATGTTGTGATGTAGAAATTGGTATACCTTGATGAGAATTAGCGGGGCAAACATGAAATCAGCGGGCCAATCAGTGGGCCCAACAATGATGTATGTTTGTTTGTTATCAAACCTAGACATAAGATCATACTGACATGGATCAATAGAATAAACAATTATAAGTTTGATCCAAAACTTCTGTGGCCTAGATGAAATTATCAACATTAGAAGTTCAATTGTAAATTTAATTTGGTGTGTTCCATTTGAACATTGGATACGTTTATAGGAATTGGCTCAAGCCATGAAATTATTTGTTAAGTCTGCCCCGCTGATTGCCTAGTTTGCCCCGCTCATTTTCATGTTTTTCCCCGCTGACTTTCTAGCTTGGTTCGCTGATTTTCTAGTTTGCCCTGCTAACTTTCTAGTATGCCCCGTTGATATTCTAGTTTGCTCCGCTGAATTTGTAGCATGCCCGTCTGATTTTATAGACAATGTTTTATCTTGTTAATTTTATGTTTGATATATTTTTAAATCCATCTCTGCAGGCAATGAAAATTTTGCCATCATCTCCAAGCCAACATGTAGGTGTACACTGACTTAGTGGTTTGACAAGGTGAAGGATGGAGTGGAGAAGCACGATAGTCGCCTAAATCTGTTCAGGCAATCCCCTTTCGCGTTTTTATTGCATGTTACATCCTTTAGCTTTGTAGGGGCTATATTTCAGCTACTTTTAGAAAGATACAAAGGTGATTCAGTATTTAAGATCAAGGGGAGGCGATTGCAGTTTTCTGAGATGGACTTCGCCCTCATTACCGGTCTTAAGACTGGAGATCTTACTGTACCCAAGAATCGTTGCAGTACGAGTATACTAAGAGACAAATACTTCAAAGAACATCCAGTGTTAAAGAAGCACCTAATGGGCGTGTTTGAGAGATTAGTTGACACCAATAAGCATGAGGATGTCGTGAAGGTTGCCCTACTTCTAGTTGTGGAGTGCTTTCTTAGGGGAACCGATCCGAAAACTATGTGCAACATGGATTATATTCACCTGGTGGACTCGTTAGATGATTTCTATGTGTATCCTTGGGGTAGTTTGGGATACATGACAATGTTGCAAGGAATCAAAATTGTCGTTGCCGCATCAAGTTCCCCTCGGTACACTGTATGTGGTTGCATCCTTCCTCTACAAGTAAGAACATCTTTTATTTTCTATATGTTTTCCCTCTATAGTCATCTTTGAATTTTTAACCTGGTGCAATTTCATTCTAACAGGTATGGGCAGTAGAGATATTACCGGCCCTACAAGAGTGTGTTGTGTCGTATGTTCCCCATGAAATTCCACGCTTCATTCAATATCGAGGCTGGAAGTGTTGGAGGTACAAAAGAATACATGCTATTTTCCAAAGTAAAGTTGTAAGTTTATATATGTCCAGCATTTACTTTGCTTAAGTTGACAACCTTATCAATTTTTTATTTAACATTACTCCTTGTTCTTTTGCAGACATCAATAGTAATGAAATTAGAACCAACGCCACGAGAATGGGAAACGGATGCTGTTCGCTAGGTGCGTGACAGTTTCCAGGTGAGATGTTATGAAAAATGAACTATATTTTTTCTACATGTGTAAAGTTATCCTTACCCTTACATATCCATGTATACATTTTGTAGGTCACTGAAACCCAAGAAGATAATGATGAGGGTAATGAGATTGATCATGATGAGGATGACGAGTCAGATGATAACGATGAGAAAGGCGTGGAGGGAGTGGGACCGAGGGAGGGTTTACCAATGGGGGGTGTTAGGAAGAATGCTATTTTTATGAAAGAATTTTAGATTGAGAGGGAGGAGTTGAAGAGGGAGAGAGAGGAATTGAAGAAGGAGATGGACGAATTGAGAAAAGAGAGGGAAGTGATGAGACGTAAAGAAGCAATGATTGATGAGAAGGAAAATATGTTACTGAAAGAGAAAGAGCAATTCAGGATGGAGAATGAATTATTTTTTCATAACATAGAAAAGTTTGCTAATGAGAGGGAGGAGTTTAATAAGGAGAAGAAAGGTAGAAGTACACAGAGGGGATGTTTTGTAATGGAGGAGGAGGGTGAGGAGTTGAGGAAGAGAGGGGAAGTAAATGATGACCTACATACAGAACTTCGACATGGGGTTTTGGATGGCCTGTCGTATAGTAATGTCAAAGGTAATGTATTGAATGCATCCACTTCTCATCCCGTTTATGAAAGGAGAAACAAAAGGATACCGAAGCCGTCATATTATAAGATGTTTCCGTACTTGTCCCTGTCTGCATTTGATACAACCCGTGGGCCGTTTCTCGAACCCGAGCAAGTAGCTTTTGCAACTTCTCCGATACCATTTCCCCTACAAATGGATCCTTTCAGGATACTATCCGCACAAGAGGTGAAAGAGGTAGAGGACTGGTATGAAGCAAACAAGTCTACGGCAGCGGAGAAATGGTTCAGTACGATATGGCTGAAGGATGCATGGGTTGATAGTGAGATAAGCATTACTAATTTATTCTCTATATGCATTGACTGACATATAATTATGTGTTATATGAATTTATGACTAACATTCTACTATCCTATTGATTAGGCTATCGACACATACATCGACTTCCTGGAGCGTAGGCATAACGACCGTTCAATAGCATATCCTCATGATTGCAAGTTTTGTCTTACGTATTTTACGGTAACTGTTTATTGCGTTAATCTGTAATCTGTTAGAAAATTTCATTTTGCGACATGTATTGAACTTTCATCATGTTTGTAACAGCAAAGCCTTGAGGGGTGTTTGCCTTTATTGATTGCATACCGGGACTCCAAATCGGTGTCTGAACGGGCCGAGCTAGTAGGACAGATGAGTACGGCTTATGCAATTGCAAAGTACCGAGATCAACCATACACCAAGGCAATGTGGTGTTATGAACGGGTAATGCACTTGTCATAGAGCATCATCTCTTACTGTTATGTCTTTTATCATGTTTAACTAATATATTATTTTGTGAATCATGAACAGGTCTATGCACCCATTAATCACGAAAATTCACACTGGTTTCTGCTTGTCATCTATCCTAAATCAAGAGAAATTGTTGTTGTGGATAGCTTGTGCACGAATTTATTACCGAAGTACAAACAAAAGATGAAGAAGATGATTACTGCACTCCCTATCCTCTTCTATGCCACTGGAGACGGCACTGCGCTTGAAGGGAAGAAGTTGACCGTCAGATTCGATGAATCTGCGCCAAAGTAGAACAATGGTTATGATTGTGGTATATTCGTAATGAAATACATCGATATTTTGTGTAGCGGTCTCACGTTGGCGGGAATAGACATGCAAAAATTGACCGCCAATTGGAGGAAGTCAATAGCTCATGATTGTCTGTCTCTAGTTTGTAGATGATATTTGTGTGGGGCATGGGCTGAATTTTGGAAAGATGTTGTATATATTGTATTATCTACATTGTTGAATACACATTGTAAGTTATGATGTATAGCATACTTTGTAAGTTGGAAATGTATAGCATACTTTGTAAGTTTGGTGGATAGCATAGTTAGAAAATTTTCCGTGTATTCGTTGGAATTGTAAGTTATGATGTATAGCATACTTTGTAATTTTTGGTGGATGATGAAATGAACTTTATACTTTGTCCCACTATATTTTTCGTTTGCCTCACTATGCTCGTTGATCAAGTTCAATGCACATGGAACTCAATGCGCGTCATTGGCCCACTCATTTTCATGTATCCCTCACTGATTTTATAGTTTGCCCCGCTGTTTTTCTAGTTTGCCTCGCTGTTTTTCTAGTTTGTCTCGCTGATATTTCAGTTTGCCTCGCTCCTTTTCCTAGTTTGCCTCGCTGTTTTTCTAGTTTGCCTCGCTGATATTTCAGTTTGCCTCGCTCCTTTTCCTAGTTTGCCTCGCTGCTTTTCCTAGTTTGCCTCGCTCCTTTTCCTAGTTTGCCTCGCTCCTTTTCCTAGTGGGCCACACGAGAGGAAAGCGTGGGAATTTGCTAAGAACTGTTGAAGCATTTTTATGGTCATAAAAGTTTTGTATCAAGCTATAAGTTTGGTGTTTTTACTTCATCCCATTGGGAATGACCTTGTAAACGGTTTAAATAGCATATAAACATCAAGGTGGAGCCTTAGAAGGTTTCAACAGTAGAAATTTCTTTCCCCAATTTTTACTCTCTTGTGACCCACCTGAGTTTTGTATCCACCTCATTTTTTGACGCACTTTCTAAAATGAGCTCGCAAAACAGATGGACAAAATGGATTTCTCAAATACATTGTAGTGGGCCCCACCCAACATCCTTGCGCGGGAACTTCTCATTAAAGGCTTTACAAGGAAATCCATGTCCCCAGAAGCCTTCTTTTTCTCCTCCTATTAATTTAGCCATTAATTGGTTTTTTCTTTACATTTTTTCCATGGATAAACAAGAAAGAGCAAGTTTGAATTTACATGGGTAAGATCGAATGTACACCTCATTTAAATAAAATTATTGTATCCGAAGAGCAAAGTTGATATACGCAATATATAAATATAAAACACATGCATTCCCCCTCAACGCACCACACGTGGGGGTTGGAGGTGACTCATATTGGCAACACCACCAGATCGAACCGGCCTCAAATCCTTCAAATGGTTCGATAGACTCAAGATATTTCCTAGTTTGCCTCTCTGTTTCTCCTAGTTTGCCTCGCTCCTTTTCCTAGTTTGCCTCGCTGCTTTTCCTAGTTTGCCTCGCTGCTTTTACCTAGTTTGCCTCGCTGCTTTTCCTAGTTTGCCTCGCTCCTTTTCCTAGTTTGCCTCGCTGCTTTTCCTAATTTGCCTCGCTCCTTTTCCTAGTTTGCCTCGCTGTTTTTCCTAGTCTATAACTTATGGCCTAAATATATTCTCAAATCCCTAAACTTACACCTACACCTAATCCTAATCTGAACTCCCTAACCTAAACCTAAACCTAAACTTGAAAACCCAAACCTAAACCCGATCCCGAACTCGAACCCGATTTCCTATACCTAAACCTTAACCTATTCTCAAATCTCTAAACCTAAACCTAATCCTAATCTAAACCGCCTAACCTAAACCTAAACCTAAACCTTAACTTGAAAACCCAAACCTAAACCCAATCCTGAATTCTTTAACCTAAACCTTAACCTATTCTCAAATCCCTAATCCTAAACCCGATTTCCTAAACCTAAACCTAAACCTAAACTTGAAAACCCAAACTTGAACCCGATCCCGAACCCGAACCCGAGCCCGATTTCCTAAACCTAAACCTTAACCTATTCTCAATTCCTTAAACCGATAGCTTAAAACCTAACCACCAACTTTTATATATATTATGCGTGTATGAATGTAATGTGAATAAGATTGTTTGTGTTTGGATGGATGTAGTTTGTGTTTGGTTGGATTTACGTAGTTTGGGTTTAGATGGATGTGAATGTGAATGTGATGAATGGATATGAATGTGAATGTGAACGCAAACTCAATTAGTGCAGCGGATAAACTTCTATGTGGGTTTGCAATTCAATGCATTTCACGGTCAATCTCCTTCAATTCACTATCGTGTACCCAAAAATGATGTAGATCTAAAGCTCAATGGACCACATGATAGAAAACAGTGGAGACTGAATGAAAAAAAAATAGAAACCATTCGGGGTCGACCGGGTACTACCCGGTCGACCCCAACTCGCTGGAGAGTTAACCAGTCGACCGGGTACCCGGTCGACCCCATTTACGTGAAATCTACCTAAATGGGGTTGACCGGGTTATTACCCGGTCGACCGGGTTACTGTCCAGCGAGTTGGGGTCGACCGGGTTGGTACCCGGTCGACCCCATTTAGGTAGATTTCACGTAAATGGGGTCGACCGGGTAATACCCGGTCGACCGGTTAACTCTCCAACGAGTTGGGGTCGACCGGGTAGTACCCGGTCGACCCCAACTCGCTGGACAATACTGGATCCCTGGATCATGTCACCTATGGCTATGGTTATTAGCTACGGGTATAAGCTGTAGCAATTGAGAATATATCTCCGTAGCAATAGACCCTTCGTAGTTTTTTTTCCCGGCGTTTTATTTTTTTTTTTGTTCTTTTTTATAATCCTAATCCCCACCGATATTTGTGGGTCCCATTATGAATTTTGTGTTATATCCAAACCGTCCATCTATTTGGAGAGCTCGTACTATGGCTTAAGTTTTAGGAAATTTCACATTCTTGCAATTCGTGACACTTTCTTTGAGAAAAATAAAAAATTACAAATTCTTGCAATTCGCAATACACATAGGAACCATTTTGTCCTCATCATTGATTTTGTTAATGCATGTCCTTGTTTCTTAAATTGATTTGATGTTTTCATGTCCCAACAGGATATAAAAATCGCTGTTCATGCACATCCAACGCTGTTCATGCCTCTAAATCTCTGTCATCATGTACAATTTAATCTGACTGCATTATGGCATTTCAGATCATCCTCATGCCATCAAATATTAAACATGCCTCTAAATTTCTTGATTTTCGTTATTTGCTTCCCCACTCAACAGGCACTAAAAAAAAGTTGGGAAGGATTGAGATAACCTGACATGTATATACATATCATGACCACTAAACTAATCTCTATCTCTCTCTCAACCCAAAGAAGCTAACATTGATTGACTTCTAATATCTTATCTTAAACCAAGGCATTATGATCAGGGTCTCTTTCAATTATCTAAACCCTTCATATGATGTTGGACAAGTGATAACCAAGAAAAGTCTCAACTCTTCAATGATTCAAAGGTTAAGCAGATCAACCACATTCAAAGGAAAAAAAGAGAGTCAAATAATCAATGGTTAAAATATTCCAACTTAATACTGTTTTTTTTTTTTTTTTCTTTTTGGCCATACTCCATCCAACTTGAAGTCAATCTACCATATAAACGGCCCTGACTGTTGAAAGATGAAAAGTTAGACTTTAAATTTCTTTAGATAATTAAAGTCCATGGCCCTCCAAGGTTTGGTGGGTCTAGGGTTGGCCCTAACCTCACCCTGTTCTTATTCGGTAGACCATAGGGCTGGGCCAGAGCAGGTCTGCCATGTAAGATCACTAGACAAAAAAATAAAATAAAAATGAACCAATTCATTCATCCACTCATTAGGTGGGCCACAAACATAAATTGATTCCAACCATCAGTGGTCCATTGATTTCAACTATGAAGGATCTGAAGAAGTGGTCTACTGGATCACGGATATCAATCATCCAGTTTGTGAATCAGTTCGGTGCGGTGCTGCTTCATCCTTTTGAACACAGCATAACAGATCCTTCAGGATGCGAAAGATCTTCTCATTCCATTGCTCCTGTTCGGTCCTTTGGGTCTTCATTTCAGCCCTCATATCAGTTATTTCTGACCGAACCGAGGCCAGTTCCTCTTCCACCCAGCTGAAGCGCTCATGTATAGGTGGGGGGGCCACAAAATCTTCATCAATGTCTTCGTCATTATCTTCCTCCTCCTCCTCCTCTTCTTCCTCCTCCTCTTCTTCTTCTCCTTCCTTTGACTCTTCTCTTCTTTCAACATCTTCTTACTGAATCAATTTCATTCTTTTAATAGTATTCTCGTCAATAAAATTTTGCGACTCTAAAGGCGCAGTGAGGATGAAACCAAACCCACAATCTTTGGCCATCTTACAAATCAACCAACCGAAGGGTAAGGATAGATTGGTTTTGGTGGTGGCGGCATTCAAGATGTGACGCATTACAATAGACGGGTAGCAAACTTTCACGCCTGTACCTACTAAATACAAAACCTCCAACATATACTGTGTTACTTGTGTATGATTTCCTGATCTAGGATACAGATTGTACGTGAAAACAAGGTGAAGGAACCTGTAAACCGGAAGCATCCTTGCTGACTCCAAGCAGTTATCACCTACGACCCATTGCTTAAGTTCGCCACAAACAAAAATAGTCCTCTCGTCCCTATACCTAGACCTCTTCGCATCCTTATATGGAACAATCACTGTCCCACATGGCACCCCACTAATCCTCTCAATGTCAGACACTTTAAATGTTATCAAGGAATTACCGATTGCTACGTCGAAGGTCATTGACTGTAGATTTGGATTCTGAATTGAAGCATAGAAATGGCGCACCGTCTCGGCGTCGGCATTGTTGTAGGGTGTGAAGATGGGATTCCACCCCATCTTTTCAAGCCACTTTCGCTCTGTTGTATCGACGAATAAGTCTTTCTCTACATACCTCTCAAAGGTTACCTTGCGTTCGGCGAATCTGCTCAAATCGATGGGTAGTTGTGCATCTACTCCCTTGCTGCGTCTTGTTGACGGGCCGGCCCGAGACGTGAAAGGACCTGATCGAGGTCTCAATCTCGTAGCCTGCGTAGCCGCGAGAGATGCAGTTAAGCATTCAACGTCTTCCCTTCTCTTGGAGCGACGATTAAACTGTTGTTCCGGCCCATCCTGTGCGTCACGCTTCTTGGCCATGGGGTGTTGCAAATCTTCCACAATGGAGGGATGGAAAGATTCCGTTTCCGGAATGGTGGAAGAAGAGAAAATAGACGGTTTTAGCCGGAGTTGGAAACGAAAATGGGGAGCAATGGAATAGAATAAAAGAAAAGGGCTTTTCGAAAAACGGGACAGCCGGACCCGGTCGACCGGGTATTACCCGGTCGACCCCAACTCTCTGGACACTTACCCAGTCGACCGGGAAGTTACCCGGTCGACTCCATTTAAGTAAATTTTACAAAAATGGGGTCGACCGGGTCACAACCCGGTCGACCGGGTAACTGTCCGAAGAGTTCGGGAAGACCGGGTAAGACCCGGTCGACTCTAACTGTTTTCCATTTTCACAACTTCTGTGAATTGAAAGGAATTGTCTTGCAATGCATAGAATTGACCGTGAAATTAGAGGAATTATCCGTGAAATGCATGGAATTGCCCCACTGTTTTTCTAGTTTTAAGTCAGTTCACGGTCATTTTAACTCAGTTCACGGTCACTTGAAGTCAGTTCACGGTCTTCATCAATAACTCGGTGGGGTCTGTAATCTCGACCGGACAAAGGAGAAATAAAAAGTTAAGAAAAGAGAGTTTTTGTGTTTAGGTGGACAGTCGCAGAGGGGAAGAAGTAATTGGAGAATAAGATCTAGTCAGATATGATGAAGGAGCAGGGAAATTCGCTAAGAAGTAATCAGATTTTCAGTGGAGATGGGTATGACAGCATTGAAAGGGACGTCTGTTTTAGAGCCGGGACATTTTCGTCATGGACAAGGTCGTCCGTACGCCTGGGGAGTATTCTTGGCAACAAAAAAGAAATGGGCTTAAAAAGGTTGAGGGCCATATACTGGTCGTACAGTTGTCAATTTCTCTCGCTATTTTTCACTTGGTTAGGTGTGTATGGGAACAATGTACTAACATTAGATTATCAGTGAAAGTGTTTCCGCTTTGGTTTATGATGTGCAGTACTGTATGAATTCAGGATTGGGTTTAGGTTTACGTTTTCAAGTTAAGGTTTAGGTTTAGGTTTAGGTTAGGCGGTTTAGATTAGGATTAGGTTTAGGTTTAGAGATTTGAGAATAGGTTAAGGTTTAGGTTTAGGAAATCGGGTTCGAGTTCGGGATCGGGTTTAGGTTTGGGTTTTCAAGTTTAGGTTTAGGTTTAGGTTAGGGAGTTGAGATAAGGATTAGGTGTAGGTGTAGGTTTAGGGATTTGAGAATATATTTAGGTCATAAGTTATAGACTATGAAAAACAGCGAGGCAAACTAGCAAAAACAGCGAGGCAAGCTAGAAAAAGCAGCAAGGGAAACTAGGAAAAAGGAGCGAGGCAAACTAGGAAAAGCAGCGAGGCAAACTGAAATATCAGCGGAGCAAACTAGAAAAGGAGCGAAGCAAACTAGGAAAAGCAGCGAGGCAAACTAGGAAAAACAGCGAGGCAAACTAGGAGAAACAGCGAGGCAAACTACGAAAAGGAGCGAGGCAAACTAGGAAAAGCAGCGAGGCAAACTAGGAAAAGCAGCGAGGCAAACTGAAATATCAGCGGAGCAAACTAGAAAAGGAGCGAGGCAAACTAGGAAAAGCAGCGAGGCAAACTAAGAAAAACAGCGAGGCAAACTAGGAAAAGGAGCGAGGCAAACAAGGAAAAACAACGAGGCAAACTAGGAGAAACAGCGAGGCAAACTACGAAAAGGAGCGAGGCAAACTAGGAAAAGCAGCGAGGCAAACTAGAAAAACAGCGAGGGCAAATTGAAATATGAGTGGGGCAAACTGATGGTGGTGTCAGTGGATTTGTTAAAGTACCA
Organism: Magnolia officinalis; assembly: GCA_021015155.1. Classification (NCBI taxonomy): domain Eukaryota; kingdom Viridiplantae; phylum Streptophyta; class Magnoliopsida; order Magnoliales; family Magnoliaceae; genus Magnolia; species Magnolia officinalis. The sequence continues at coordinate 23,716,012 of JAJHSJ010000004.1, read as the reverse complement.
TGAGTAGTTTATGTCTTTCCAGTCCTTGTTATCATTGTCAGTGTACAATGTAGTTGCTATTTGGCATGCTGAAGGTTATTTCCTTTTTCAGCAAACGTAGAAATTGAGCGAGACAAACTGGAAAAAGCAGTGAGTCGGGTTTCCCTTTTATGCCGCTGAAGTTCTTGTCTATCAGGCATATTTGAGCTTTTGCTCATTATAGTATCAATGCAATTGCCTTGTATTGATTTCCAATTGCATTTTCCTAATCGGCATCCTATAGCGGGACAAGCAGCAAATACAGTGGGACAAGATAGAAAGTTCATTAATCATCCACGAAGATTACAAAGTATGCTATACATCAAAACACAAAATAAATTACAAAGTATGCTATTTTTCAGGAATGAGAAACTTGCACTTCCTGAGATTATGCCCAGTTTGTTTGCATCGCCCACACTTTATTGTTTTCGATTCCTCTCCACGCGATGGAATTCTAAGCTTTTTGGGTCTTCCAGCAGACCTCCTTTGTCCTGGGGGTTTAATTTGCGCACAATACTCCTTGAAGCCCACTGAAATTTCTTCCCACTCACTCTTGTCACGTACTGGGTACACCGGTTCGTTATACGTAGCTATGTAATTTTGCACCGTGTAGAATGGGGAACAGTATGAGTAATGAGGGAGATTGTAGTTTATACATGCTGAAAGGACATGCATACAAGGGTACCCCTTCACGCCAAACTCGCGACATGTACACGAACACTCACTGAGCTTGACGGTATCATTATAATCTCCCACAACATAGTACTCATCTCGAGAAATAGGATAACAGCGAACATCTCGCGCCTTCTGCACAAGATCCTTTAACTGTTGCTCCACCCGTGACGTCAATGGCCCTACAAACGATGCCGCAGATTCTCTCCTCTTATAAAACAATTCCTGTATCTTCAATCTAACCCCTTCAATCAATTTTGTAACTGGGTATTCGCGTGCTTCTTTGAAGAGGGTATTAACACACTCGGAAATATTTGTAGTAACCAAGTTGAATCTTTTTCTTGGAAAGTGCGAAGATGCCCATCTCTCGTATCCGATTTCTTTCAGCCATGCATGTACTGCGGGGTTGGACATTTCGATATCATGCATTAATTTTTCAAATTCAGCCACCCTACATGTCTTCACTGCCCGCCAGAAGTACATCTCCAATGACTTCTCTTTAAAGGTGTCCACCAAGTTTCTGTAGATATGATACGCGCAGTAGCCATGAATTGCACGTGGGAAGACTTGGGGAACCTCTTTCAGTAAACCTTTATGTCGATCAGATATAATAACAAGATCTTCCAAAGACCCTATCGCATCGCTAAGGTAAGTAAGAAACCAATTCCAACTGCTACTGTTCTCCGATTCTCCGATGCCAAATGCAACTGAAAATATATGGTTGTCCCCATCTAAGGCCGTGGCGATGAATAGAACACCCTTGTATTTGCCCTTTAAGTGTGTCCCGTCAATGGCTAATACCCTCCGCAATGATTTCTGAAAACTTCTAATGCATTGTCCGAGCGCAACAAAACATCTTTCAAACCTGAAAGTCTCTTTGTTAACACGCAGGGCAGTCACTGTCCCCGGGTTGACCGTCCTCAACTCATGCAAATACAAGGGGAGTTGATTGTAGGAGTCTTCATAAGACCCATCACCTGATTGATTGCAAGCTCCCTGGCTGCCCATGCCTTCTTATAACTGATAACAATATTATACTTCTCTTGCATGGCGAAGATAATATCACGTGGCCTCAACCCCAGGCGTTGCTCGATGCGGCTAACAACTAAATCACATGCTAACTTACTGCTTGCTTGTCGGTGATCGCTCCTCATCCATGACATGCCACACGTGTGATTTCTCGTATAAGTCCGTATCTTGAAAACCCCCGAATCACCAATGCGTGATGCATGAACCCTCCATTTACATCTATCATCGAAGCATACGACCGTAAATCTCCGGGAATTTGAGTACAGTACCTTGTACTGGAATTTATTTTGAAGGGCAAATAGGCTCAAAACATGTTGGCACCGACTCTTGTCCTTGAATGTTTGCCCTTCACTTATCTCGATTGATTCACTTAACGAATCCGTATATTCCAGCATTGCTGCATTGGTGAATGCAGCATCATCAAACGGCACGGGAACTTGACGGGTGTTGAAGTTTGCTGTTTCGGGCATGTCTGGATGCGGGATGTCGTTTTCAGGATTGACATATCTTCGAGCTGTGGATGATGACGGCAGATCTGCTGTTGTTGCTAGAGGCGGTGACATGTAATCACAAATGAGGTCAACGTCACATGTATCGCTGACTTGGGCACTCACAAATCTTGATGTTTGGGGCGGCTCGGGGAGTCGATCATTTGTTCCTCCTACTTGTAATGGATTTGGCTTATATTAAAATTCCACGCCATGCTCTTCTGCCAGACTGTCAACGTGTGTTGTCATATTTATGTGTTGGATTGTCTCGATGACCAAAGGGATGAACTTTTTCGAATGCTCCAGCTGTGTTGCCAGGAACTCTTTCACGTCATCGTCGTCCTCGAGTACGGTTGGAGGGATTGATTTATTGGAACAGGGATACAAAACTTTCATCCGAACATCACAATCTGTTGGTGTACTCTTCATAATCTTGTACATTCTGGATAGAAGTTCCTCGTACATAGTATCAACATCTAGCGAAATAGTTTTTGTACTTCCACTCTTGTACATCCATTGCGTGTTTTCCCATTCTAACTCCCCGCCATAGCAACAGATGATTCTCGTAGCCATAATCTGGAAATCAATACAATGAGAAATTATCAATAAAACGTTAAACAACGGAAGCTTGCCATAATTCCAAACTCAATTAACTAATAGAAGACCGAAAACTCGTTTTCCCTTATAGATGAGAATGATACAAATCTTAAGGAAATAAGGAGTAAGCTAGAAAAATGCGCGAGACAACATACAAATTGAGCAGGGTAAATATGAAATTCAGCAAGGGGGGGGTTAAGCATGAAATTCAGTAGGGCAAACATTAAATTGAGCAAGCCAAACATGAAATTCAGCGACCATAGCATGAAATCGAGTAGGGAAAACTATAAATTAAGTTATGCAAGCAAGCATTTAATTGAGTGCATGTAATCCCCATCAACGCATAAAATTTGTTAAGCCTGACGCATGAAATTGATTAAGCCTAACACATGCGCATCGACTTGCATTAAATTGACCTTAGCTGCCATCAAATATGTCCATCAGTAAATTCACTGAGCTACTATGAAATAAACAACTAGAGCTCATACGGATTAGGCATTCAACGAAGCGAATGATTTCATATGGTGCTCATTTAATTTTGTGACATTAACTATCATTACATTGAACAAGGAACGCGTGGAATTTGATCAACGCAAACTAGGAATTGATCGAGGGAAGTATAAAATTTTAGCGCGGGGGAAACATGCAATACATTAAACATGCAATACATTAAATCAAGCTGATATTTGTTTTATTCTTTCATTAAGATTTTTGTTACCTTATCAACAAGTAGAATAGTAAACAAACATTAAAGAAACATTATAATGGGCTATAGGGAGTATTTAATTATAAGACATCAAATCGCCATTGTTTTCGCTACTATGGTGTACGTAAAATTTGAATTTTTCTCATTTTTGGCCTCATGTCTTAAATGATATAAGAGGTATTTAATTGTAGGATATCCAATCACTGTTGTTTTCTATGGTGCACTTAAAATTTGGATCTTCTTCATTTTTTGCCTACTGTCTTAAAATAACATGGCAAAACGGATAAATAGTGTGGATATAGAATAAATACATCTAGTGAGCCCCACGGCAAGGGTCGCACTGTCTTGAGTAAGGCTGGGGCGGCACTTACTCCGCTCTCTCTCTTCACATGACATGTAACAGGTTGAAGTACAAATCAGGACCAACCAATCCATCACGTTAGTTTAGGGCCTAAGGCAATGATAGGAAATAAAATATTTAATATTCAAGCGAGCATTAAATCGAGCAGGGCAAACTAGAAATTCAGCTGGGTAAACATGAAAATCAGCGGGGCAAATTAGAATATCAGCGGGGCAAACATGAAAATCAGCTGGGCAAACAATATTTCAACCGAGCATAGCATGCTATTGAGCTGGGCAAACATTAAATCGAACAAGCGTAGTATGATATTCAGCAGGACAAATATTAAATCGAACAAACATAGCATGATATTCAGCGGGCCAAACATTAAATCGAGCAGACATAGCATGATATTGGGCGAGGTGAAAATTAAATCAAGCGAGCATAGCATGATATCGAGCTAGGAAAACATTAAATTATGCTATCCTAGCATGATATTGAGCTAGGCAAACATTAAATTATGTTATCCTAGCATGAAATTTATTGAGACAAACATTAAATTGACCTTATTTACCATGAAATTGAGCGATCCCTCGTTGAAATTGATTGAGGCAAACATTAAATTGTCTACCATGAAATTAAGTTGGGCAAACAATAAATTGACATTATCTTATCTACCATGAAATTTAGCTGGCCAAACATTAAATTGAGTGATCGCATGAAATTTATCAAGGCAAATATTAAATTGACCTTATCTTATCTACCATGAAATTAAGCCGGGCAAACATTAGATTGAGTGATCCTAGCACGAAATTTATCAAGGCAAACATTAAATTGACTTTATCTTATTTACCATGAAATTAAGTTGGGCAAACATTAAATTGAGCGGTCCTAGCATAAAATTGCGCAGCGTAAACATGAAATTCAGCGAGCATAGCATGAGATCAAGTAAGCCCTAACATGGAATTGAGTGAGCTTCAAATGGAATTGAGTGAGTTTCACATGGATTTGACTGATCAGCACATAAAATTAACTAAGCCTAACGCATGAATTTGAGTAAGCCTAACACATAGAATTGACCGAACTTCGCATGCAATGCAATTGTACGAGCTAAACATTTTTCTTAAAAATATTTGTACCACCAACTACCATAGTACAAGTCAAATGTAGGTTGAAGAGAGGTGCTTTGGAGTGAGGGAATATTTTGAACCTTTTCAAGGATTGCAAGTCCAGCTACTTCATGGGATTTCACGTAACCCTAGCCAAGACGAAAAATGGCAAATGTAGAATGATGATATCAGCATGATTCACGGAGAATTCTATGAGAAAAATGAAAAAAATAACCTCCGTACGTCGATTTATGGTTGAAAGGGAGTGAAATGCTGTTATTTTCAGGAGGTTTTTTTCGTTGAGGGAGTGAAAGCAGCGTACGAAGGCCAAACCGAAACGGATTGGTTACTCACCCTGCCACCATCCAATGGCCGTGGTCGGTGTTCTGTGAGCCCCACCATGATGTATGTGTTTCATCCATTCCGTTCATTCATTTTTACAGTTCATTTTAGAGTTTATTCCAGAAAATGAGAGGGATATAAATCTCAGGTGGACCACACCACAAGAAGATCATATTGATTGGATATTGACAATTACAATTCTCCTAATGCCCAATGAACTGTTTATTTCACATTTAACCTGTTGATTAGTTCATACAGGCCTAGATGAAGATAAAAACCAAAAATCGGCTTCATCCGAAACTTTTATGGCCTCCTAATGGTTTCTAATAGTAGACGTTCATTCAACAGTTTTTCCTGTGATGTGGTCCAGTTGAGATTGGAATATACCTCATTTTCGGTCTCATACCATAAAATCATCTGTTAAAATATATGGACGGCATGGATGAAAAGTATACATCATGGTGTGGCTTACAGTCCACCGACCATCCGCCGTTACTTGGTGGCAGGGGGAGTACCGATTCGGTTTCCGTGAGGAGGGGTATTTTCGTCCTGAAATCCCGACTCCGTACGAGGAGGTCCAGTTGCGTACTCTAAGCTTGTATTGTTTCAGAAAAACCGCTGGATAAAAGGTGGGGTCCACATTGGTAAATTTCTCTTTCTTTTACAGTGATTGCTGGCCCTCATTTTTTAAACGGTGTTGAACCATCGTTCCAAATAGGCAAAAGGTCCAAACTGTAGGCCCACTGTGGATGGAGTATAGGCTTAAAATCCAGCTGATTGAATATACTAACAATACAATTTGTGGCTATTAGATGGACGGTTAAAAATAAACTCTTCAGCAGTACAATTCAGCGGTGAAATCAGATGATTAAGGTCGCCTATACAGTGATTTTTCAGGCTGTAATCCGTCCAATGGTGGAGGATTTGGACGGTCCCGATTGCCATAGATGTACGCCATATACCCATCAGAGTTTCTTGAGGCACCTACATTGTACACATACCACGTGGGCCCCACGAGTCATGAGTTTCACTACTTTTAAAGAATAAAATTAAATGAGGGCATTTTTGCAATTTCATCCCTAAAAAAGCAGCTCCATGTAATTTCAAACCGTGGAAGCACTATTTGGTAAAATATAAATTACTCGGGGATTTTTATTTTACGGTAAAAATCCCTCACGTTTTGGTAAGTTTTAACTCAATTTTAAAACTGCAAGGCTCAACGGCGGCAAATGATACACTATACACGTGCAAAATGTAACAATCTAGAACATCCAAGTGGTGGGGCCCATTGTGGTTGGAGGATAAAACTGATAACAGCATTGACCAAATGATCCTACCCGTCCAATTCACGGACATAACATGGTTGTCCAATTTGAGGTTTAACATGGAAATGGTCAGTGGCCCAAATTCAATGGGCAACGGATCAACAGATCAGTATTCATATGTACTCCGTCCACATTGGCACGCATGATTTAGTCAGCCAGACCTGATATATATATATATATATAGAGAGAGAGAGTAATGGTCTCCTGCGAACCATCCCGCAGGCTACCTATGTGCGGTCCAATTCCCACCGCGTATGGAGTAAACTCTGTTGGGCCCACTGTGAATGGATGTGGTCTATCCACACCGTCCATCTGTTTTTCAAGCGCATTTTAATGGTTGATATCAAAATTGAATCATTTTCAATGCTTAAGTGGACAATAGATCAGGAAACATTGGGAATAATAATTTCCACTGTTGAAACCTTTCTAGGGTTTACAGTGATGTTTATTTGTCATCGGACCTGTTCATAAGATCACACAGATATAGATGAAAGGAAAACACAAATATCAGATTGATCCAAAACTTATGGATCCCAAGAAAATTTTCAACGGTTCACATTTAATTCAAACTGTTTTTTGTGGTGTGGCCCACTTGAGTTTTGAATATACTTCATTTTTGAACTTGAGCCTTAAAATTATATGTTAAAATGGATGCAAGGACTAAGGAGTGAGTGGAATCAGGGGTGTACACGAGTCGATTTGAGTCAAACTGGGCTCAACCCGGCCCGACCTGGTCACCAGCCAAACCCAGCTCGAACCCGGCCCGGCCCGGTCACCGGGCCAACAAGTCCAGCCCGAACTCGGCCCGGTAAGCAATAGGGCGAGTTTGGGCCAATTTTGGACCTTTCAAGGCTTTGGCAGGTAATCTGCGTCCCATTACAAGGCCCTCGATCAACGGTTTAGATAGTTGAACTATAGACTCTAGGGCTGAAAGTTGGGCGGGTTGAACCCGACCGACCCGACATTGGGTCGAGCTTGGGCAAGAGGTATCGAGTCCGATCTCAGGCTTGGGCTATACAAACACCAACCCGGTAAATCTTGGGTCGGGCTCGGGTTGAGGTCTTGGGTTGCCCGACCCAACCCGAACCCGATCAATATATAAGTTACCTATAAATTATAATTGAGTGTGGATAGTATGTGTTGAAGACATAGGAAATTTTGATGTTGTCAGGTCTCATTGGTCCACGCCATTTCCAATGACTCAAGCTAACAAGAAATGTTGGATTTCTCTCTCCCAAGTAGATTGTGTGCTACATAACACAACTTTTAAATGAGTAGTTGTCCTATATTTTAGCTTGTTTGTTTAGAATAAATGAAGTTCTTTACGATAAATAACTACATATATAATTAATAAAATTATAAATATAAAAAATAAGACATGTATTAAAATATAATAAACTAATGCAATCATTAAAATATTAGCATATATCCACCCGACCAACCCGACCGAACCCGCTTGGGTTGGGCTTGGGTCGAGAATTCCCAAGCCGAGGTTGGGTTGGGTTGGGTTAGGGTTAGGGTTAGGGTACAAGAACCTTGGGTTGGGCTAGGGTTGAGCACCAACCCGACCCAACCCACCCGACTTTCAACCCAAATAGACTCCATAAAAAATCTAACTAGTCAGGACATTATAATTACTTTTTGTATTTGGATGAATCTAGGCCGTTCAAGTTATACGTCTGTGAGGTGGATGAGTCACTGTCACTTCAAAGATGGGCGATGAACTATCCCAGAAGGGTAAAGGGGAAAGGGATTGGTAGAGTTTTGAATATATATACACACACACACCACTCGACCGAGTCAGGTTTCAGGCCGAGTCAGGCCGAACTGGGACCTATCCGACTCGAACTCAATTTCGGGCTGAAGAAAATGGCTCATCCCGACCCGAACTCAGTTCCGGGTCGGGCCGAGTCGAGCGAGTTAACCGAGCTAGCCCGATTCATGTACAGCCCTAAGTGGAATAAATAAATCACATGCGGCCCACAGAGTTTACTTAGTAGGCAATACGTTTCCTTGCAAGAGACCTGGGCGCGGATGGGATATTGACAGGATGAGAAGTGACATCACCAAATTTTGTGGCCCCACCATGATATATGTTTTATATCCATGCCGTCCATCCATCTGGAGAGATCATCTTAGGGTAATATTCAAAGAATGAGTCACATCCTAGGCTCCAATGGACCCCCAAAAACACATCCAAGGCTCCAATGGACCCCCACCACAGAAAACAGTGGGGAGAGTGACGTCACCATTAAAACTTCTAAAGGCCACAAAAGTTTTTGATCAAGCTTATATTTATATTTTCCCTTCTTTAATGTCTTTGTTAACTTTTGAACGGGTTGGATTTCGAAAAAACATCATGGTGGGCCTTAGAAAGGTTTCAATAGTGGATGTGGCTCATTCTCTTGATATTACCCTAAAATGACTCATTCTTTGGATACTCTGTGGTGGGGTCAACTGGAGCTTTGGATGTAACTCATTCTTTGGATATTACCTTAAAATGATCTCTCCATATGGATGGACGGCGTGGATACAAAACATATATCATGGTGAGGCCACAAATTTTGGTGATGTCACTTCTCATCCTGTCAATAGCCCATCCGCACCCAGGTCTCTTGCGGGGAAGCGGATTGAGTACTGAGTAAACTCTATAGGGCCCGCCATGATTTATATGTTCCATCTACTCCTTACATCCATTTTAAAAGATAATTTTAAGGCTTAAGCCGAAAAATGAAGTATATTCAAAGCTCAAGTGGGCCACGCCATAGGAAACAGTGTGAATTGAACGTCAACCGTTGAAAATTTTCTTGGGATCCACGAGTTTTGGATCAATCTGATATTTGCGTTTTCCTTTCATCCATATCTGTGTGATCTTATGAACTGGTCTGATGACAAATAAACATTACTATATACTCTAGAAAGGTTTCAACGGTGGAAATTATTATTCGCAATTGGAAATGATTCAATTTTAGTCTCAACCATTAAAATGCGCTTAAAAAACGGATGGACAACGCGTATAGACCACATCCATTCATAGTGGACAAAACAGAGTTTACTTAGTACGCAATCTGATTTCCTATTTGCGGTGGGAATCGGACCGCACCAAGGTTGCCTGGGGATGGTTCGCAGGAGACCATTACTCTCTCTCTCTCTCTCTCTCTCTCTCTCTCTCTCTCTCTCTCTCTCTCTCTATATATATATCTATATATATATATATATATATATATGAGGTCAAATGATTGTGATATACATCCACTCCGTGCATTTGGTAGGTACCTTTAGGCAGTGGGATGTGCCAAAAATCAGCCATATCTGAAACTTAGGTGAGTCCTGTCATCTGAAAACATAGAAAATCATGCCTTAAACATTTAAAAGCAGTTGGAGGGGCTTACCTGAGTTTTGGAATGGCCTAAAATTTGGTGTAAACCCTCATCCAAGTGGGGCACACACAATGTATGGGCTAGATGTCAAAACCACATCTCAGTGGGCCCTATGTACAATCCAGAAGGTTTTAATGGGTAGACCCCCACTCTCAACTGTTGTCTGTGGTGTGGCCCACCTAAGTCATGGATTGGCCTGATTTTTTGGCTCATGGATCAACATTGAATGAAGCATCTGATTAATGGGATAGATGTCCCTCACATATCATGGTGGGGCCCCACACGGCTCGACCAGATGGGAAGCTCCCCATGAGGTCCACATCATAGAACATTTTCCAACATATATATATATATATATATATATATATATATATATATATATATATATATATATATATATATATATATATATATATATATATAGGAAATAGTTCTATGCGGTCAAGCTCATTGGAACTTCCCATCAGGTCAAGCTGTGTGGACCCCACCACATACAAAAGTTGAGAGGGACTGGAATTATGAACCACATCTCGGTGGGCCCAACAAATGATTACGAATGTTTTAATGGGAGGGTAACCCCACTCAACTTTTGTATGTGGTGTGGCCCACACAGCTCTACCTCATGGGAAGTTCCCATGAGGTCGAGCTGTGTGGGCCCTGCTGTGATATGTGTCGAACATCAACACCGTGCATTTGATGGGTCACCTATAATTATATCCCAAAAATCAGCCACATACGAAACTTAGGTGGGTCATGCCATCTAAAACCACGTGAAGACATGTCTAAACTTATAAAAGTACTTGATGGGCCCACCCGAGTTTCGGATGCGGGTGAAACTTGGTCTGACCCCTCATTCAGGTGGGACACACAATAGATGGTTTGGATTTGTGAACCACATCTTGGTGGGGCAAATAAATGATGATGAATGTTTTGATGGAAGGGTAACCCCTCTCAACTGTTATATGTGGTGTGGTCCACCAAAGTCATAGATTGACTTTATTTTTAAGCCCATGGCCCACCATGGAATGGTGCCTCTGACTGATGGGGTAGATGTTGGACACACATCACAGTGGGCCCACACAACTTGACCTCACTGGAAGTTCCCATGACCTCGACCTTATAGTACCATTTCCCATGTGTGTGTATATACATGTGTGTGTGAAAAGGTTCTGTACGGTCGAGCTCATGGGAACTCCCCATGAGGTCAACTTGTGTGGGCCCACCATGATGTATGTCGAACATCTACCCCATCAGTCAGATGCACCATTCCATAGTGGGACTAGCTTAAAAATCAAGTCAATCCGGGACTTGTGTGGGCCACACCACATACAAAAGTTGAGAGGGGTTACCCTCCATTAAAACATTCATAATCATTTTTTGAGCCCACCGAGATGAGGTTCACAAATCCAGCCAATCCATTATGTGTGTCCCACTTGGATGAGGGGTCGGACGAAGTTTCAGATGCATCCAAATTTCAGGTGGGCCCCACCAAGTGCTTTTATATGTTTTAGACATGTTTTCACATGATTTTAGATAGTGTGGCCCACTGGAGTTCCGTAAACAGCTGATTTTTTACATATCTCATAATTTAAAGGGGACCCATCAAATGCACAATGTTGATGTTCGACATACATCATGGTGGGGCCCACATGGCTCGAGCTCATGGGGAGTTCCCATGAGCTTGACCGTATAGAACCTCCATTAAAACATTCATATGTGGGCCCCACCAAGTGCTTTTATATGTTTTAGACATGTCTTCACATGATTTTAGATGGTGTGGCCCACTAGAGTTCCGTAAACAGCTGATTTTTGAGATATCTCATAATATAAAGGGGACCCATCAAATGCAGTGTTGATGTTCGACATACATCATGGTGGGGCCCACACGGCTCGACCTCATGGGGAGTTCCCATGAGCTCGACCCCCCCCCCCCCCCCCCCCCCCCCCCCCCCCCCCAAAAAACACACACACACACACACACACAATATATATATATATATATATGGAACTTTACTTTGAACCCTACCCATCTAGACCTGACCATATATCTTATCAATGGGCTAGGATATCCAAAACCTCAAACAAATAAATAGATGATGAGTAGATACAAACATATGATGCATATATGTTTGCATTATCTATTAATTTGGTATGGTTATGTACCTTTAATCCCATATTCCATTATGCCAGCGTGTACTTTCTAAAGAAAATCAAATCACGTCTTAAGCTTCCTGAAACTAGTAGCAACGTGAAGAGAAAAAAATAATAATAAAGTCTTCCACTATTTTGCTAAGAAATTCCAAAAGATTTAAGAAAGAACTGGATTATTTCCCTTTCAATACAAAAGCTAGAGAAGACGCTAACAAATAATAATAATAATAATAATAATAAAGGGAAAGGTTGTATATATGATCACTCGTTCAATATCAATTTCATGTCTACTTGGAAAAAATAAAATAAAGAGAACAACATTTTCCGTGCCTCCATGCATTAATGAATACGTGATACACAAGGATTAGATAGAAACTTTGGTTTCTTGCTTCCAATGGTGATTGGGGCCATGGTCCAAAAATCGCAGTGTTCAGAGAATTCTAGCCCTTGGCATGCAAATGAACACTAAAAGACAAACCAGCAACGGCTCCTATTTAGAAAAGGCCCCTTTATTATATGGTGATGATAGTTAATCAACGAAAATTTTGGATAACAGTCAATTGTCAGCTGAGTCCACATGATGTCTGGTTTAGATCATCCTACAGATGCCACGTGTGGTAAATTATAAGAAAATAATTTAAAATACTTTTCTTTTCAAAGAATAAAAGATAATAAAAGGAACACTGAGGTGCCCAAAAATAAGTGACAGCAATTATTTTATTATTCTTCACATTGTGTTTGGCTACAAAATCTAATTAAAGTACATTGAATAGAGTGGAAATGACCAAATTACACTTCGCCCCAAAATAACAACTGTGAATCTGTGATTGTCTCAAGTTGGTCGTTTTTTTCCCCATATCTTTACATAAAACTACAATAAGAAGTTGGCCGTCACACAAAAAAAAAAAAAAAAAGATTCCACCTCCACTTTGGTCATTTCCTTCATATTGAATTGGAATACAGCAATGCAGATCAGTTCAATTGAGCATCCAAACGCACCCCTACCTTCCCAAAAAGAAAAAGGAAAAAGAATAAAGAAAAAACACTTTAGTATTTAAGCATGTCCATGCATGTGCATATTTCATACTAGCAAATGAAAAAATAGGATGTAGTTCATAGTCCATTACAACAATTCCTAACCATCATGTGATAAAATATCATTGGACTGTCCATCCATTACAAAAAGAAGGTACTTTTTCCGCATGCCGATCAAAATACCAGAAGTGATGCAGTGTCGAACCCAATAGTCAAGATCAATTAGTGCATGCCCTTTATCGCTGTCCCATCTAGATAAGATGTACTCACCACGAGCCAATATTTTCTAAGGTTATCCAAAACACAATGTCAATCTCTTCTGTTTTCCCTTTTTTTTTCCATCCAAAAGGCTGCCACCATAAGGACAAGACCCACAAGCCACAACATCAAGAACTAAAGAAACACAATCCCAAGAAAGGACATCATCAAGATATGCATCTCTTCCAGTTTAAGCTCGCCATGACCGCCCTGCCTGAGATATTGCCAACAAAATTCAAGAAACAAACACCAAGGCCCATATCAAAGCATGCGGAGTGGGGCACCAGATGACAATAAGCACCGTCACACAACACAAGGAATAGCGTGGATTGATCGCCAATCCTTTTCATCCTTTTTTCTAGGAATTTTGTGATCCTAGTCAGCAATATGATGATTGGCCAAATATAGAAGTGTCCATCAAAGGGTCCTGTTGGAGCTTCAGTGGCTGTGGAACAATGGCATTGACGAGAGGAAATGTGAAAAGGGGATGGTGGTGTTTACGCATAACCCTCTTTAGCCAAATGGCCATCAACCTCAGCAAAACACTTCTCAGAGATGTGCATTGAATAAAGGCAATGTCAAAATCTAGCATTTCTTAAAGCAAAGGGAATAAGGAAAAGCAGTGCTGAGAGACCCAGAACAATCAGTGTTGTTAAAAACTAGCATAGTTCAACAACTTGAAAACTCGACTCAACTCAATGTTCTGCTGGGACGGGTTAACTCAAAGACTTGGACGGGTCTTTACTAGATTCGATATCTAACGAGTAATTCTATAATTTTTATAAACATTTTGCATATTTATATAAAGATAAATAATTTAAAAAATGACCAAATATGAAATAGATATTGTGTTATCCTTCAAAAAAAAATAAAAAAAACCCAGGTGTGCTGGTTAGAGAAGCCAGTTCTTTAAGAGAGGTTACAAGTTCAAACCCTCCCTTTTACTTTTTAAAGGTGCTCTGTTTAACTGAGTCACTGGTTTGAGGTGTCTCAACTCGGGTCAAGTTGACCGAATCATCGAGTCAACTTCATGAGTCACCCTGAGTCAAGGCCAAGACAGTCTGACAATAGAGTTTCAAGGTGATTCAGCTTGAATCTTGACTGGTTGAGTTGACTCATCCGAGTTTCGATTCAAGTTTTAGAACTATGAAAACAAGATGTGAAACTGCTTGCTTGTCTGAATTTGATGCTTTCTTAATTATACAGATTATCATGTGAAAACCATCCACATACGTGGGCTGATAGGCAGAGAGGCTTTAACAGAGTTACCTATACATAATACAACATATGCAGTTCGTATCAAGTAGGATCCCAAAGATGTTCTCATAAGTCACTTATGTGTGATTAATTTCTATGAACTTTTTTATGAATGTACTTGGTTTAAGGTTAACTGAAGTGTTACAACAGAATCAAGCTTGTTCTGGGATATTGATAGATACAAATTAGATGGGAATATCCTTAATCTCATGGCATATTGGGCAGTAACTCGCAACATGTAGTTTAGTGAAGACAAATATCAAATCACCTTTTGTTGAATTCCTCAGAAGCATAAAGAGAAGGCGCACATTTGATGAACTGATCACTTGCGCATTGAAATCAAAGGATTTCAAATGGTTATATAGGTGTGACCCACCTAACCAGTGGATCGGCCTTAATTGTTTTAGACAGGTAATGTTCATGGTGGGGCCCACCATTTACATGGGTTGTCCTAAACAAATGAAACTTTGACGGGAAAGATGAAGTTAGGAGGCAATTGCGTGTAGGTAATCAGGTCCCCCCAACTTTCATGGGGATGTTATGAAGGTCCCTTTTTTACTGACATGGTGGACAGACAGACAATGATCTATCTGAAGTGTTCGTTCATTTAAAGCACTAGTGACAGGCCAAAATGCAAAAATCATGCCAACCAAATGATCCTCACTAGCCAAACAATAGCATAAAAATGAGCAGTCAAGATCGAGTGGAACTAAAAATATATCAACTCACCATCCTGAAACATCTACAATACGCCCCACCATGGACTGCTTATGCCTCCCAAATAAGCAGTGGTTAGATCCTATTAACAATCAATCTGTTGCTCACGAAAGCGGGTGGTTATAACAAAATGGCTAATATTCGAAGGGTTGGAATCTGTTTTTAGAACGGACCATATGTGGATAGGTTTAGTGGGCTGTTTTAGTATCTGCCACAAGTTTAGGGGTGGGTTTAGTACAGATTGGGGATCGCAACGGGCTGATATTGGTGATATGTTTACGTTGTTTTTTCAGTACTTGGATGATTGGATCACCATGGGGCTAAAACAGGACTTGAAAATGGGATGCGAAGAGCTGGGATAGAGGCAGATTGCAGGATGGTAGGCTGAAATTACGCTGAGGTGAGGGCCTGTTTGTGGTCAGTTGGAGACAGATTAGTTACAATCTATAGGGAAAGTGGTTGCACGTTTTTTAGGATAGTTTTGGAGTCAAAACTGTCCTGATTTATTGAGGAACAACTTCAAGGTCGGACCCACCTAGTGGACAGCTTGGATATTGCACCCATCTGCCATGCTGGCACATGTGGTGGTATGTGGACGGTATCCCTAGTACATACATGTGGGCTTAGCATTAGCAAAGTACACTGCGTTCCCACGTGCAACTGAATGTGAATTTTACAAGCCTAAATAAAGCGCCAAATGATATATTGCAAACTTACTAAAAGACTGTATAAAATTGACCATTGACTGCTATATAAAGCGGTATGGTGTACAAATGCCAAATTCCATATAGCTTGTGCAATAGTCCAAAAGGAATCATCATCATTAAAGCCTTATCCCAACTAATTGGGGTCAACTCCAAAAGGAATCAACCAGTTAACATATATCGCGAAAAGTAGCTCCTGGCTGGACTTGTTAGCCCCACAGTCCAAATAGTTGGCACATAGGACCATCCAATTGGATTTGTGGGCTCCACAGTCCAATCAGATGCCCTACAAAAGGCTGGAATGTTATGTGTGTATCAAGTGGGGTCACACACATGCAATGTGTGGCATGGAAGTATCCCATTTTCCTTCATCCCGGTCAGTGAAAGAGTCAGTGCCAGATAGCTAGAGAGGGAGTTAGGCACTCTTTTTTTGGTATTAGGGATTCTAATCCATTAGTGCAATTTCTGTCTTTAGGCAATAAATTTATCTCATTCATCAACGACAAAAGCTTGGCTATGATTTTTCCATGTGGTGGGAAAGACGGCTTGCACATTGACATTATGGAATAAGGATGATGGAGGTGGAGTGCTACAGTCATAGGATCTTCTCCTTAGCAAATCATTGCCAAAAAACCTTGAGATGATTGCCAATGGATGAAGAAATTGTTTGAAGAAGACAGGAGAGAATCACTCAGGTCCATGCGGAGTCGGTTCGTCCAAATCGTGATCTACAGAAAAGAAATAAAGATTTACCAGTATGGACTATGGAGTCGGTTCGTCCAAATCGTGATCTGCAAAGTTCCTCCAAATTATTTCTATGGTTTATTTCAATCAATCTTTATTTCAATCTTTATGTCAATCTTTATGTCAATCTTTATTTCTATGCTTTATGCCAAGAAATCATCTCAGAGCAGTTCTATGTCAATCTTTCTATTATGCCATATTACATCCAAGTGTTGAAAGGACATCCCCCTTTTCCAAAGAATTGGTTCGATTCATTTGGTAGGCCATTGGAAAGATTGGACTTAGGATGGGAATGGGTGGGTACTCCCGTATTGAAAATGGAAGCACTTACAGACCATTTCTTCAGAAGCAAGAAGGGTATTCCAATGCTCTGAGAGATAATGGGGAGAAAAGATATTTGTGTTGAATGGTAAGTTAGCCAGCTGGTAGAAACATAAGAAGCAGTCTGATTGACTCTATATTTGAGATATGCTCATCCTGGAATTCATCCAAGTGTATTGGGGTTTGACCCAGATGACAATAAACCGACAGACAGCTATTGCCAAGTTCAACTGACACGAGCTGCACAGCTCAGGCAAGGGAGATGCCATTCGATTTCAAGTCTCCCATAGCAACCTAAGGGGCTTGAAAATTAAATGAGGGTGAGGCGCAGCAACAGAGATCGTCTGAGTTGAATCTAGCACAGGGCACACTCCTGCCAAGTGCTAACCACTTGGATCCTGTGTATTATTGCTGCAGCAACGGAAGTACACAGATTGTGTAAGAAAACCCAATGGACTTCAGCGGGGTAGGGATTTAGCCATGGTGGTTTGTTTCCTCAAGTAATGAATTTCCAATCCTCTGGGTGAGGAAGTTCATGTGGGTTTGAACATCGATTATCCATGACATTTCTATCAGTTTAACAGTATAAGACAGAGGATTTTCCCTATTGGGAAGATGAGTACGGATTTCTTTGCCGGATGAATATCAATCAGATTATCAGTAGTCAGAGCAGTTGGCGAATCTCCTCATAAGTATTCCATTAGCATCCCAGTTGAGTTTAGAGTGGTCATGTGCTAAAACTAAGAAGAGTGGCCAATGCCGCAATAGAGGGTTCATCAATATCCCATATGCAGTAGAGCTAGAAGAACACTGCCCATTATTAAATTATAGGAGATTGACCTCCTTCACTAGGAAGTTCCATGGTGATTCCTCTAGTTTTTTGTAGATTAGGAGTAAAAGAAGAGAGAGAGAGAGAGAGAGAGAGAGAGAGAGAGAGAGAGAGAGAGAGAGAGAGAGATTAGGGTTGGATTTCCCATGTCTCTCCCCACTGAGTTCTAAACCAACATAACAACTAACAAAGGAAAAAGACTAGGATCAACGACTAGGTGAGCCGTACAATGGTATAACTAGTGTTCGAAGTATTGATATCGCTACAAGTTTCACTGGCCGGGGATATAGAAACAATATCGATATCGCCGATAATATCGCTGTAACCAGAAATGTGGGAAAACATGGGAAAACGGTAGAATTTTCAGTGAAACTTCAGGAGATGCTAAAATACACATATTTGCATATTTAGGAATAAAAAATTTGCAAAAAAAGAATACACAATAAGTTTCCATTTAATGGGGGCTTAAAAGCATGTGTCGTCGTAAGAAATAGTCTAACCATCCCACCCATCCCATCTAACCATCCAATTATCCATGCAACCTTCCATCCAAACATCAATCAATATTGCAGAATATCGATAACTCATGATATTTTGCCAAGAAATCATTGACAATTGGAAATGAAATGAAAGATTGTGATTTTGATATCGTGCATGTTGTGATAACGATAATATTGAAATATCATCAATATTAGCAACGACAAATTGAAAACTGCATACAACAATGTGCTCATAAAAAAATAATAATTTGAAATATGTTTTTATTTAATAAACAAGCCTTTCGTGATATCTCTACATTGGCGATATTATTGAAATATCACCGATACACTTGGGATACAAGCGTAAACTAGAATTTACGCAGTAAAAAATATTGGCGACATCGATATATAGGCAATACAAGCGATGCCTGGAATTTACATAATTGAAAATATTGGCGATATTGATATGTTGGCGATACTTAGCGATACATTGCTAATGCCGGGAATTTCTAATACTACCAGTGTTATCGGTATCGCCAAGCTGGAGATAACGATAATATCGGAGATATTTCGATAATATCGGAGATCATTCAAACAATGAGTACAACCCACATTCACATTTGTTAACACTCCCCCTAAAGGTGAAGCATAGATGTTGTCGATGCCAAGCTTGGTGTATATGCATGTAGACTAATTATGACTAAGGGCCTTGGTGAACACATCAGCAAGTTGATCTTGAGACCGAACATATAGCGTCGAAATTTCACCACTAGAGACCTTCTCACGTATAAAGTAACAGTCAACCTGATAAGGACATCGTGCACAAGCACGCCCGCACACCGCCTACACGCGTACCCACACCACCACCCCTACGCACGTACATACGCAGAAGGACCCCACCATCAATCTGGCTCGATGACGACGTCCAAGGAGGGCCTCCTAGCTAGAAGACAAGTTTTAGTTCAAAAAAAGTGGGCCTGATAGTCAAGAAAAGCTCATCATGTGATCTCATGATCGTGGCCCACTCGTCGGATGGATTTCATATTTTAGGTTTTGCTTATTGTTATTATTTAGAACATCGTGAACGCTTTAAATTTTTTTCTTTGGTTTTTATTTTAGTTTACTTCATCACTAAGTAATAGGTTGCGCACATAGTGCGAGGTTTTGGGGTATAGGGTTTTCCCTATAAATAAGCACCCTTGTAGTTCTTTTCATTCATTCAAGTTTAATAAAAATTCCTGCTTTATTTTTCTGCTCTCTTCGTTAGCTGTAGAAGAATTCAAAAATGGGTGTGAAGCCCTCCCTTCTTTGAAGGGCTAACTACCGTGGTGTGAAGCCACATCTATCCCCATCCACCCCTACACTCTTCCATACATATCTCTCATCTTCTAGTATCATTATTGCTTTAAATTTTTCAACTTTTACAGCTATTCATCCCCCTACAGCCAGTTTCCAAAATCTGGACCTGCAGGAGGGCTGAAACTTCGGCGGAGCACCACGCCTCGACCTTACGTCAGATTGTCGTCAAACTTAGAGGGATTGGAGGTCTCCCCTGGCTGACCAAGGCCTAGGTGTCACTTTGGGGAGGCAGGCTTCCATCACACGTGTGGTCAGCCCACCCACGCACATGCATCAGCCCTAGGTCACCATCTGCACGCAGGAGCTTTCTCCGAGTCTAGTTTTCCTCTTTTCATTCATATTTCCTAACCTTAGCCTTAGTTTGCATTAGCCCTAATTTATTTGCCCCTTTTTTTCACCCTAGGGTTCCTTGAATTGAAATTGGGGAATCCCTTGGATTAGGGACTGTTTTTTATGCATGTGTGGTTGATTTCTATTTCCCTTTTACATCATTTGGTTTATAATTTTTATTGGTCCAGTTCTAGCCTGTGTCGGCCTGGACCCGATAGATTCCCCTTTTTAATTGAATGATTTGGATTGTCATGTGGGATGTGGAATTTGTGTAACTGTTTCTGAATTGGTATGATCTAAGCCTGAATTCTTGCATCTCATACTTAAATTTCATGTCCTGCATCACAACCTCCATATGTTTAGTTCCCTCATGATAGACCGGATTGTTTGTAGCGTGGGATGCTGCTTGATTATCACAAAACAACTGCATAGGTAAATTCACTTCAAACCCCATCTCCTATAATAGCTTATTAGTCCACATCAACTTATAAGTAGTATGAGCTTGTATCAAGTCTGTCCTCTCGAATCTCCCCATACATTCTCTCTTTCAATGCCCGCAATCGATTCTCTTAAGAATTGACCAGCTACACGGAGATTTTCTTTGACAAGTGGATGCCTAGCAAAGCAAGTTCCACTTCTCAATTGGGAGGTGTGTAGACCTTACTATGAGGGTGGAGCTAGAATCAGTCCTGGAGGAGGTTAACTCGACGGTGCCGGGAAAATAGGTGTGGAGGTTTCGGTGGAGGAGGAAAGTGTTAAAGTGATAAAGTCCCTTGATATACATTGATACACCACACTCTGACAGCTTAAGCTTTTGGAGTAAATGGTTTGACATAGTATCAAAGCGGAAGGTCCTATGTTCGACTCTCGAGAGCAGCAAATATGCCTCGCTAATATATTATTCTCCCACGGGGGGTTAGGAAAATCAGGTCCGGCCCAGGGACCGGGAAATTAAGCCCGACCAATTTATGGTGTGAGTGTCCCTCCACCCTCGTCAGTATGTTCCCGTGCAGAATTACCACCCCGCACGTGCGGGGGGGGGGGGGTGTTAAAGTGATAAAGTCCCTTGATATACATTAATACACCACACTCTGACAGCTTAAGCTTTTGGAGTAAATGGTTTGACAGAAAGCTTGTGGAGAAGGGTTATCGCAGGGAAGAATGGTGTTTCGAGTTCGGGCAGATGGACCAAGAAGTCCTCGATGTACAGGGCTTCTTTTTTGTTGGAGACAAATCACTTGTATGGCTGGAAAAGCTCTCCCCAAGATAGGAATCTCTTTGACCATCGGGGTCAAGGTGAAATTATGAGATGGCATTTGATTAGGGGAATCATCCCTTAGATATCGCTTCCCTCACCTTGCGAGGTTGTGTCCGGATCAATCCATTTGTGTTGTTGATTATTTCATCGCCCAAGACACAGGCAAAGCGTGGCTTCCCCCTACTCAACACAACTTGACTGATGATGAAATTGAGGAGTTTGTGAAGTTGCTCTCTTTGTTGGAAGGCATTTGCCCCGACCCAAATGTCATAGATGACCCGTTTTGGCTTAGGGATATGTCAGGAGGTTTTCAGTGCATTCCTTTTTTGGCTTATAGTCAAAAATGGGATCTTAACAATTGTTAATATCCGAAAGAGAGGGATGGTGTCGCTGAAAGGCTGCCTATTGTGCATGATGAATAAGGAATCAATAGTGCATCTTTTTTATTCATTGTCCCTATGCCAAACGTGTGTGGGGCGGCATCCTCTCGGCTTTCAACATGTCTTGGGTTATGCCAAACTCTGTGGAGGAATTATTCTTGTCTTGGCATGTGGGGGGCCTAGATCCAAAGATAGGCATAATTGGCATCTGGCATTGTTGGCTTTTGGCTTCTATATGGTGCATCTAGTTAGAAAGAAATGAAAGATGTTTTTGGAATAAGTTGCAACCTCTGGGATCCATTGTTACAAAGGCCTTTTTGCTTGTTAGGGAGTGGGGATCTTAACCCAAGGGGTTAGTTGTATTTTTCCTTTTCTTTTCTTTTGTTTGTTCTGTTTGTTGTTGAGCCTTTTGGTTATTTCAATAAATGATTCCAAAAAAAAAAAAAAAAAAAAAAAGTGGTAGTATGAGCTATTATGTTATATTTTGCTCAAGCGCTTGATCAGACCACAACACTGCTTCTTACTCTCATCAGGCTTCTTAGTAGTCAAATATTTTAATTTGTTGTTGGCAATTAAAAACATTTGGATGGATTTGGACCGCTGTAGATAGTTTGTTCCATTTAATTTAACATAGGCTATTTACATCTCAAAAAAATCAAATGGATTTATGAATCCAATTCTAGAATAATTTTTTTACTTCCATCCGGGACAAAGTACTAGGAAATATACCTCAAACTTATACGAACATCGCCTAACATTTAACAACAAACAAATACCCAAAGTTTTAAATATCGACGATATCGACCGATATATCCCACAATATATCTTGTATCCCACCTGTGCAATACGAAACGCACAAGTAATGGGATATATCTCCCATGTTCGATCCGATGAGCATTTTTTTTTTAAATTTTCGATCCTTTTTTCTATAAATCATGTTAAATCAGTGTCAAATT
This sequence comes from Magnolia officinalis, assembly GCA_021015155.1. Classification (NCBI taxonomy): domain Eukaryota; kingdom Viridiplantae; phylum Streptophyta; class Magnoliopsida; order Magnoliales; family Magnoliaceae; genus Magnolia; species Magnolia officinalis. The sequence goes on along the minus strand of JAJHSJ010000004.1, from coordinate 23,693,228 downwards.
GCTACAAATCCATGATTTTTCATGTTTTGTATGAAAAATCTTGGATTGGGAGCTTCAATTTCAAGATCTGGAGGAGAATGACCGAGTTGTGGAAATTTAAAAAACAATCAAAATCAAACATGTGTGTAACCTGATCTAGTGATTCTTCTTTTGCTTTTGAATGTATTGCTTGTGTTTCCACTTGTCTTCTTACATTTATAGATTATATGAATAGACTTTTAATTTACTTGCATCAATTCAGTTAGACAACGCATAGATTAGGACCCCATACAAAGAAAATCTATTATGTGCACTTGTTTTTTGTAATGTTTTGATTTGTAAGTGTGTATTGATGTCTTTTTTAACAATCACTGAAATTTCATTGAAAAAATTGACCAATTTCCAATGTTTCCCATGTTTCCAACAACAGCGAAACATTACGCGATACAACCGATATATCCCATGTGATAACCAATACATATCCGTATCCCAAGGGTGTGATACGTAACGTGATACCGATATTTCGAACACTGCAAATACTTAACATGAACACTTCACATGTACGTTATGCACACCACACTTGAAGAGAATAAATAGCCCATAGTTCCACATATTCCAACCAATCACGAGGGTTGATGATCATAAACACAACATCCGAAGAAAGCAATCAGGCCACATGTCCACACACACACAAGAGTTGATAATCACGAACCCTTCATCCCTTCTCATGCACAAACTAAGTAACAAAGGAAAAAAGACTGATCAAAGACTCACTGTATGGCCTACATTCACATCCGTTAACAATTCTCATTAGATATAACATACTTGCAAGGGGGAGCAGAACCATCAATTTGAAGAACCGTGGTCCATATGTACTAAAACTTCTGGGCACAACTGAAAGAACCCTGATTTTAAAGAAATGCAGGAATTCCTTCATTTGCGACAAAAAAAAAAAAAAAAATTGTCCTCATAAAATTCATGCCTTGTATAAGTAATCATATGGCCAAATTGGTAGGATTTTTTTTCCCTAACGATGGGACAAGGATATGATGATGATGATGATGATGACAACACTTCAGAGCCTAGAGATGATATGTGGATGATACAAGTGGTCCAGTCCCCTGATTTTTGGTTTTACAATTGTTGGTGACACATACCTTAATTATCTTACACTCAAGGGATGAGCGAACAAAGGTCTCACTCTTGTAGGCCAAGCTCAAGTTCAAGCTCATCGTCCTCTTCAAACAATCTTAAAAGACGGGCATACTGCTCCTCTCTCTTCTTCTTCTGCCATTGCCTGAGCAGGAATATGGACAATGCCACAACTGTTACCAGCCCAAGGCATATGAACACTACCTTCAGCCCAGAGCTACCACCAGATGTTGTGGGTATCTCAGCTTTTATATCATGCTTGGAACCTGATGGGTCGTCTGCCAAGCCTATAAATAGGAAAAGATTTTTCTTGTTTAGTTTGTGGTGAAGTAGACTAAAAAAGGAGTCTGGTGGAACCAAAAGCATAGATGAAATAGACTAGAAGACATGTGTTACATGGCCTGTGTAATATACATGAGGTCAAGACAATCAAAATACAGAATTTCATGCCATGGACAATATAAAATATAAAAAAGAAATAAAGACAGACAATGACTGAAACTCATTATCTGTGTTGCGTATCAGCATATGTAACATAAAGAAGCCAGACCATATCTTCTCTTCTGACGAGATTATCTATATCCCCAGCCGCTGTCAACAAACGTTTTGTTCCCATAATTATACTAATGAATGCAAGTCTGCAGCAGGTCATTACTTGAAAATGCTTGATGTTGAGAGAGAGAGAGAGAGAGATTTGTAATGAGTTGATTTTTTTTTTCAAAGGTGGTGCAACCATACTCAGATGATTAAGATAATTAGTCCAAATTCGATGATAGACCATCCCTCCTTGCGAGTTTTGGAAATTTCTCTCCTTTTTATAAATGGCTAAGAACTACATAAATATTTGTAGCATTCCATAAAATTCAAATTCAAAACTCAAATTCTAATTCAAACTCAAAGGCTAATCCACTCTCCTAAAATCAAGGCCAACTCCACTTGATTGTTAGGCTATTATTTCAAACTCAAAATTCAAATCGAAATTCAAATATAACAATAGATCTTAAGTGGCTAGAGGCTAGACCCACTGTGCTGCCCCAAATGGTGTGGTCCACTAGTTGACTCATGGACTAGGCACACTCTACCAACCCGAATAGTTTAGCCCACTAATTGACCCATGGACTAGGCCCACTCTCCTAACCCGAATGGTTTGGCCCACTAGTTGACCCTAACAAAAGGGACAAGACATTAAGGAGAAATGACTTGAATTATTGCTCACTATGTGTATTACGTATGATGCATGCACGAATAACACAAATATGAGTGTGCAACCATGTAACATGGACATGGACAAATTTCAGTGTCAAACATGGATACGAGGTGTTGGACATGGAGGCTTTTAAGGGACCATACTCCAGGGCAAAGTGTTTCATGTGTTAACTGGCCCTGATCCGTAGACCAAGGGTAACTAATCGTCATTTATGGAGATTACCAGAATATCCAATCCCATGCTTTCACACCCCAGCAGTAGGGACTCAGCAAGCTGCTTTCACTTTTGGCATTCCTTTGTGAATCTCCAGATTTCAACCTTACACATGAAATTCAACGCTCATCCATCTCCCTCAAGTGGATTGGAACTTTTCACTTTCAACCCAATTCACCGCCTGCCTGATTCACCAGCAATAAATATGCATATGCACATATAGGCATGCATCACTTACACATGTAACAAGTAATGACAGGTAGCTGCCATTGCTCAATGGAGCAGTTCATAATAGGAGAGAGCATGGCATTAAAATGGAAGCAGGAAAAACAAGAAGCAAGCAATAATTGATGCACATAGATTACCCCACCTTCCGGACTCCTATAATTTCCTCCCACCCCCTAAAGCCTGCCTCTTACACAAGAAAACTCATTAAGGCCCAAGAGAAAATTCTTGTTTTCACTTTCTTGACCACCTTTGTTATGATTACAAATCTATTATTGAACATCATCTTGTTCCTCTCTTTCCCTAATAGAAGCGGCAATGGGCCGGGGAGACCAACCCTATAGGGCTACAGCTTGGGGCCCCTACCCTAAACTTGGCTGAGGGCCAAGGCCAAGCTTGAAATCTAGGTGTGGTGTGGGCCAATTATGAATGGCCCAGGTGTGCCCATCGGCCTAGTCCAATCATCAACTTTGCCCCATTATATTTATACCAAAAAATGGATGTTCTTTGTAAGCTCTTTCCAGTCACGATGTTGGATCCGGGGGTCATGTTTCAATAATCCAAACCATTTATATGATGGGATTCATAGTCGATGGATGATACCCAAAAAAATTCTTGACTATTTCGTACCTTTGATCATTTTAAATCTTTCCATCACAAGGCTAGCCTGGTTATGTAGGGTTAGGGCTGTTCCAGCCCGATTAGGGTTAGGGTCAACATCGGCCCTGCCCTAGCCCGGCCCATTGCCACCCCTATTCCCTTACGTCCATAGCATTGCCAATAGGTAAAATCTAGAATCTTTACTGCTTTTGCTTCGATGTCTAAACTCATATGCTTCCAAGAAACTTCCAGTGGGATCCAGCATGTACCATGCCAATTTCATAACATTCCTATTTTCTGAATGCATTAACTTCTACTATTTGTTTTTCTTTTTCTTTTTCTTTTTCTTTTTCATTTTTCCCTTTTTTCTTTTTCTAGTAAGTGGAGATCCTAGATTAACGCTTGCACATCATTGGTGAATGGGAGTCCCCAATGCTTCTTCCAGTGCAGTCCAGGTAAATGCCAAGGGACCCTCCGTCTCCCCTTCTCCTCTTGATTAGTGCCGTCTCATTAAGAAAAAATGTCAGAAAAGGTTGCAGCTTGTGGCATTGTTCAGGTAATCAACATATCATCTTCCAACAGTGGAATCACTCACATCCAGTGCAGATGATACATCTCCTCAGCTGAGGCAGAATATTGGGCCATGGCTCATACAACATATGAACTTGTGTGGCTTCGCACACTTAAAGAACTGGGATATCCTCCTTCAGGTCCTATCCCTCTCCATTGTGACAACCAAGCAATCATACATATTGCAAGTAATCTAGTTTTTCATGAGCACACCAAGCACATAGAAATTGACCGTCACTTTTTTCAGGAGAAAGTTTCCTCCAAGGACATTGTCACCCCTTTTATTCACTCTGAGGATCAAGTGGCCGACACTCTCACTAAGTCTTTGACTTGGGATGTTCTTCATCGGATTCGTGGCAAGTTGGCCATGATCAATATTTATGCTCCAATTTAAGGAGTGTAGAGATTATATATATTAACATTTGGCATGTGTGTGAATGTTTATTGTTTGACTGTTATATTAGTGCATGTGCACCATCCTTCATGTTCCTGCAGAACTCTGCACCTTTATTGTAATAAGAGTGTTGGTGTTAGGGCAAGAGATACATAACACTCGTTCTCCCAAACTTTCTCTCTCATCTTCTTCTTCTCTTCCCTTCACCATTATTTCTTTCTTTTAATCTCCTATTGTATCTTGCCTTATATGGCCTATTAGGTGTCAAACCCCCACAAGTTGGGAAGACTTGATGATGCAGGACATATGGTTTAACCATTTGGATGCGGGAGATTATTAATGGATTAATCAAAATAAGTCAAATATAATAACATGCCATTCTACCATGATTAAAAGAGTTCCAAATAGAGGGATCTCAAAGAGGAACGGACACATGTTCCTCATCCGAGACCAAAGTGGTCATTCTCGGTTCACACTCTGGAATGGGGCTACCACACGTATGACCGAAATTGTTCGTAGTCCATGCGACACCAGTCTTGAAGTTCCTCCCGTCATGGTGGACCAGCTAAGAAATAACAGAGGGGAGGAAGCAATAGCCTAAGGAAGGGAAGAGAAAGCAACCCTCCTAGAGTCCGTGGTTGACGTCATCTCACAGATTACTTTTATCTCCAAAGAATCCTAGACCACAACAATCTTCACTAAGACAGGGATCTCCGCCATCCTCTTAATCCTAATGAACAACCTGGCTAAACAGAGCTCCTCCCAGAGTTCAATTGCTTGACCAACTTGTAGAACCTCACCAACACAAGAACCCAGAGACCAAAAAAAAAAAAACAACAACAATAAACAAACTCAAACCATAACTCTAGAGGGACTTCAGGGAAGATGAACTAGACATCCTTCGTTCCAAATCTGGACCACTCAGACCATTTACAGATCCCCTCCAATCCCCACCTGATGCAAGTTACCTATAAAAACTATTCCGTCAATGTCGAAATAAGGTCGTAAAGATACCCAAACTGCTAATGGGGAAAGGAAATGGAGAATGAAATCTCCCGAGTTTAATGAATAGTAAAATTGGAACCAAACCATACGATCTTGAAGAGAAAACCTTGGCGGAGATTAACCACCACAGACCACTGGAGGTTCTCTCTGGCTTTGAAAAGGACCGACTCTGAAACCCAAATGGACAGCTGACCCTCGATCAGAGAGGACTTGACGAAAGACGGAGAATCCATCAATTGGGGGAGAGAGGGGGGATGAACCCTGGCCTCCAAGGAGACCGTTATCAGTCTCAAAACCCTAAAGAGCATCCTTGTAAGGATCTCGGGGGACTAGAAGGGGGATCGAAACCTTCCGATACTACCAAAGGAAGGGGTGAAGGAATCGGGGAGTGAAAATGATTTTTTTGTGGGTGGTGTCTGGTCTGGAACTCAGGAACCAAACCTATTCTTCGAGTTCACCTTCTTTGCCCCGTAGTGTGGGACATTCACACGGATTTCCTTGCCATAGAATTTCTAACCTCTTGTTCCTTTAACCGCACACCTGAGCTCCTCGTCGGTATTCATTCGAACGAAGGCAAAACCCCTAACGGAAGCAAATCCTCGATCTCTCGGAATGACTACTTCCCTTACCTACCCAAACCTCCCAAAGACTCTCTGGAAGTGGATCTCCCTCCACTCTTCAGGAAACCTGTCCAGGAAGAGGGTTGGATGTTCTCTCAGAGGGTTAATGGTTACAGGCCAGACATTACGATGTTGTCTCTTCCTAGAGCCCACTTTTAACCATTCTCTAGAATCTTCAAATCTCACGAATTGATGAAGACCCCTTCCTCTGTCTACATCAGAAGGAACCCTACCCCTTTCGCCTTCTGCCACCACCTCCTTTCCTTTGTTAACATGGTCCAAGGTGTGGTGACGGTCACAACTGTTAGAACCTTGCCTTCTAATAGTTTCATAATCTCTCACAAAGTCGCCATCTAAGATGACACTACTGTCTCGAAAAGATGATCGGCTTCAGGGAGCAGCTGATTGGCTTTGGTGATGGAAGGAGAGGGAAGCAAACCTAGAGGACCAACCCCTCAATCTAGAATAGACCTGCAAACGAGATCTTCCTCTCAATCTGGAATGATGAGAGGCAAAACCCGATCTAGAATCTAGATGTTTGCAACTGAAAGTATTATTCAATCTTCTCCTCTTTGATCTGGAAGTCAACACCATGAAGATATGACGCCATGAATAATACAATTTCCTAAGGGAAGTGCAGGAAAATAAAGGTATCATGTGATGGTTAATCGACAGAAGTGGCTTTTTCCTGTTAGATCTGCCAAAGGTGCAGCACCACAACTCCCAGTAACCCAGGTATTTTAGCAGTTGTGCAATAGTGGAATGAGCCATGCCCCAATATTTTCTTCTTTTTTTGAAAGATAGCCATGCCCTAGTATGCCCCCCATCAGATTATCCAAATCCATCAAATTGGTGGCTTGGATATATACAAACTACAACAAATGATCCACATTTAGCAGCTGCCCGATAGGACAGTTAAGACCGAAAACTTGAAACTGTCCGGTGAAAGAGATTTTTAGGGCTAGAATGGATTCAGAGGGATTTCTTTTTTCTTTTTTTTCTTTTTTTTTTTTTTTTTTTTTTGTGGGGGGGGGGGGGGGGGGGGGGGGGGGGGGGGGATTTCGAGGGATTTGGATTTTAGAGCAGCCAAAATTCCTCAAAGAGCCCTTTCTACATTCCCTTAAAGCTGATTCACAAAATCCACTGGATTCCAGTATTTAAAATCCACGCTGCCAAATGAGCCTTGGGTTCCTGTCTGCAACAGCGGCCCACCATATGGACGGTCAGGATAACCAAAGGGTGTGGCATCGAGTGCACCATTTGTTCAGACAGACAAAATGCTTGATCAATCAATGCATACACTTCCTCTTGGGAAATAAACCCAAGAAAATGCAGAGAATGCGAAATTATCAATGGGCACAATAGATCTTTTTACAAATGCATATAAACACTGAATCATTCAATTAGCAATCGACAACAAAACCAGAATTGTGTTTTCTGAAAATCACAAAAATACGCAGCCCTTGTTATCTTACAAGTTTGGAAAAGAAAAGCACCAAACGAAAAGCTCCCTAAGAAGAGAAATACAATGTATGATTCAGCGAATGGAATTATTGAACTACCAAAGATGGTAAAATCTGACGGCATATAATCGACTCGAAAATCCCAAATTGCTGTGAAAGCAGAAACGGAATCTGTAACCGATAATTTGAAAATTGCATTGGAAAAGAAGGAGAATTGACCCCCACATTATAGATTATGAAATGTGCAAAACGTCTGGAGGGTTCAAATGGCAGCGAAAGGAAGATTGAAATTGGATTACTGTGAGATTTTTTAGCTTTTCCCTCTTTTTTTTTCTTGTTTCATTTTCTCATATGTAGATTAGATGAGAGAGTGAACAAGACGCACCTGAAATCAATTGCAGCGACAAAGAAAGGTAGAAGAAGATGAAATGTTGTTGCGATCTGCTCTGGCGTCGCTGGTTTTCTCTCATCTCTCTCCTCTCCAATGGATGATTTCTCTCTCTGTGCTTTCTACGGTCGGCTAATCGCGCCATCTTTGGCTAGACTCCCGTCCCGTGTCATCATTTTCAAAACGGAAAGCGAATTGCCTAAGATACCCTGTAACACCAAGCTCTGTGGGGCCCACCCGTGATGATCGTGTTATATCTATTCCGTCCATCCGTTTCACCAGATTATTTTAGGAAATGACCCCAAACACGAGTGAGATCTAAAGTTCAGGTGGGTCATACCACAAGAAACACTTATGATTAAACCCCCACCATTGAAATCTTCTAAGTGACGATAGAAGTTTGGATGAGGCTGATATTCGTGTTTTCCCTAGCCGGTTTGGATGGCATAGAAACATCACGGTGAGCTCCATGGAGGTTCCAACGGTTTGCGTTTCCATCCCCACTCCCTACTCCCTAGTGTTTCCTGTGGTGTGACCCACTTGAGCTTTGCATCTTCATCGTGTTTGGGCAGGGCGCGGCTTCGGTGGATCCCCGGATCCATCGAGGTGCGGGGATCCCTGACCGTGGGGCCCACTGTGATGTATGTGCCTTAGATCCACGCCGTATAGACGTTTTGAAAACCCATTTTAGGGCGTGTTTGGTCCGTGGAATAAAATGGTATTGAATTGTATTGGATGGGATCAATATCATTATTGCACGATGATTGCATGCGTGGAAATACCATGGTATTTTGGCCCTTCAATCCCATGTTTGGTATAAAATTCTTGCCACGGAAAACATTGGATTAAACAAAAATGGTGTAAGTGAATGGACGGCATAGATAAACCCATGCATCAATGTGGGGCCCACATGTATGGTGGATTTCAAAATCCATGGAAACCCCGCGTCGGATCAAATGCAATTCCATCCCACCTAATCCCAACCTTTCTCATCCTCCCCCGTAAAATTTGCACAGGAACAAATGTAATTCTATCTCTCTTAATCGCATCTAATAGCCTGCGCCAAACGCCGCTTTAAGGTGTGATGCCGAAAATGAAGCACGTCCAAAACTCAGGTGGACGATAATACAGGAAACGGTGGTCATTGACAATACACATTCCAGTGGCTCCAACAAGTTTTTAATGATGGGGCGAACGAACAATGTGCATCACGTGATCTCAATGATTGGAATCGAAAAAAAGTTTGGAGGGAGCAAACTCACAATGAAAACCATTTCGCCCAACCCCATGCAGGTAACTGATCTAGCAATCATATTCGTCAATTAATGGCTATTTAAATGCATGGGTAAAAGTAAAACAATGAGTGGTTTGGAAGCCAAAACTCCGTTGGCTTCTCGGTGCAAACATTTAGGATATACTCTATCCATGGTTTAGTACGTGATTTGGACGGTCTGTATTGCCTCAAAACGTTCCATGCGTACATTGGAAGAGCAGCCAGCATTTCCCAAATGGTACAAAACTACCGTAGTAGTTATATTATACTCTGGCTGCTATGACATTTGATACGCAGGCACTCAGAAAGTATACCCAACATATACATTAATTCATTATTAGACCAACTAAATCATGGAACTTACTGTTGCCAAGTCATATTGCCAAAATCAGTTTGGGCATTTTACCTAACCAGACCGTTAGATATTTGTATTTTTAACCGTTCAATAAATGTCCACGAATCTGATGGTCGGCTGATCAAATAAATGCAATTTTTGGTCCATGATACATCGAAAGCTGGCACCCACATTTCGGCAGTTCAATTTCAAATGCTTGTATCCAAGTATGAAAGGTGTAAATAACTTAGAAGTGGGTGTTGGGCTACTTGAATATTCAAACTCAGCTCTGGTGGGTCGGGTTTGGTTTAGGTCAGGTTATGTAGCTTGACCCAACCCTATCCAGGACCTAACTCGAGCGTCTAATTTAAAATTCATCACCTTCACTAACATTCGGCCTTTCTCGCTCCATTGCTCTTATCTGGACCTCGCATTTTAAAATTTTCAGATCCCTCATATACAATCCACCACGCTAGTGCTAACATTCGGCCTTTCTCGCTCCATTGCTCTTATCTGGACCTCGCATTTTAAAATTTTCAGATCCCTCATATACAATCCACCACGCTAGTGTTTCCTATGTTACATGCATGTAGTTTACTATGCAGTTGGGTCAAGTTGCCCAAGGCCTTGACCCGAGTCCGACTGACCTGGATTCGATTGTGGATTTCTAGCATGAGCTCATTCCGACTTGACCAGTACTTGCTGATTCCTCGAATGAGTTCGAGTCCTCCTTCAGTGGCGAAGAGGTTCATCTGGAAAATTCATACCAACTGGCTTGAACAAAGAAGTCATTCTAATCTTGTTAACTGCTTCTAGCTCAACTCAGATAGATGGAGAAAGAGAAAGAACCGTAACCTTACGAGTTTTAGATCCACAAGGCAAAAGAAAAAAAAAAAAATCGAAGGTGTTTTTCGGTCACCATTGGCTTGGGGCGTGCTCTCTCTAACTGAACAACTTCCAAGTAAACCTTCTGGTTGGCTCAATTGCATTCGGGTTGAGCCCAAACCGAGTTGTAACACAAAATGATGAAGTAAAAGACGCACCCATGTGTATGGTGGCCTGGGCATGTGTGATTAAGGAAATCCTCATGAATACCATGTACAGGTGCTAATACTATGTGAAAACCTAGCTTACATCAATGTGAATAGTATGTGAAAGAGATGTGTTATTGGTTTATTTTTTATATGTTTACAAGAGTTTTTGACATACCATCCTCACTTTTTGTTAAAATCCATTGATATACATTGATACACCATCCTATAACGGCTCAAGCTTTTAGAGAAAATGGTGATTTGACATGGTATAAGAGCTATGGGGTCATTTATGGTGTTAGTTGTATCCGTCCACCCTTGTCCAGTATGTTCATGTGCAGAGCACGTATGGTGGAGTATTAAAGTCACTTGATATACATTGATACACCATCATCTAACAACTCAAGCTTTTAGATCAAGTGGTTGTTTGATACTTTTCGCTATACACTAAAAACCACTCCTTTTGTACTGTCAAATGAACTCTCTCTACACACGCGTGGGCGAGCGCACACACACACACACACTTGTATGAGAGTTAATTGTTATAGAGGACAGTTGACGATTAAATTTAAATATTGACCACATGAAATGACGCATTTGTCATTGAATTGTAAAGATGAGATAGATTTTCATTTTGGGCTATATCCTAATAGCTTAGTTATGGGAGCTCCAACATGGTTGCATGACCGAGACCATCCAATGATGGGCCATCCATAGCATTTGATCTAAACCATTTAAACGAAGGATCAAAATTGTTTTAAATATTATGGATAACCTTTTCATGTTTGCATGGGCAAAATAAGAATCTCTCATCTCTACAAAACCAAGGGCAAAAGCATCATTCTATATGGTCAATGATGAAATTTAATAGTCTAACTTTGATAGAAACTATGCACATGGTGTTTTACGCCTGTATATGAAAAAAGATGAGTTATTTGGCAATACTGAAAGGGAGGAGGTTATTAGTGTACAACAAAAAAGGAAAAGGTGCTATATGTAGAAAACACCTATTTACAACCATATACAATAATAGTAATGCAATGAAGAAATGCAAATCTTTCCAACCTTCTCTCCTTCGTGGCATTACCTTAATTATGGTATCAAAGATTTGATGTTGTACCACCGCTAGAGAGTCCATGATAGACTGCTGAAAGAAGGCATTCTCAAGCAATGTTTCTAAACTGATTACTTCGGATAGCACACCTTACAAAAAATTGCATTCAACCAAGAAGATGTTAGTCTAGTTACTCCCCAAGTAGTAAAATTAGGATTGCTGATTGTTTTGCTTTCATTGTCAATAATAGACTCAGCTGGTTTGGAAATGATCTCATCAACGTACTCATATAGCTTTTGGCTTTTGAGAATGGAAGAAACTAACTATACCAGATTAGATGCTTAATATTAAAAAGAAAATTGAGTAGGAGGAAGAGTGGAATTTAATGAGAGGAAAAAGAAAGACGAACCACAGAGATGAGATGATTTGTCAACCGAAGGATGAGACGTTATGATGTATACGACTAGACTAACTAGACTACACAACCAGATGAATTACAACCTCCAGGTTTGATTCATCCAGACTATCCTATACATGGCTGTAAACTGAAGAAGGCCCTGTTTGGTACCTTACCTTTATCATATATATGGATCTTCGCATGCAATCCAACATCGACATTATTACTAGTATTCCATTCATGAACCTAATAAAGCTCCTTTCAACAATGAAACTACAAATGAGGTTCCATGAAAGGGTGGTCAGTGTAACCCACAACAGGATCTTGACTATAGAAAGTTGCTTCATCATATTCATTCAAAGGTGCATTCACCTCAAACCTCTTGGGCAGGTCTGGGTTTGATACGAAATAGCGCCCATATGCTACTAAGTCTGCAGCTCCATTAGCTATGACTTTGTCACCTTCTTCTCTAGTGTAACCCCCACAAACAATAAAAGTACCCTTGAAGGCCTTCCTCATGGGCCCCAAACTATATGGGGTCTCAGAAATCTTTCCAACGACATCTATCCTTGGCTCAATAAAATGAGTATATGCAATGTGGTATTTACTCAGTGCTTGGGCCATGTAGACCCCAAGAGCTTCAGGGTCCGAGTCGCTGCATTCATGGAACAACAAGAATGGGGAAAGCCTGATGCCAATTCTATCCGGCCCAATCTCGCTAGCGATTGCCTCCACAATCCCTAATGCCAATCGGCAACGGTTCTCTAGCGTTCCACCGTATTTGTCGGTCCGATCGTTGACACTATCTTTTAAGAACTCGTCGATGAGACAACCACTAACGGCACGTATTTCAACTCCATCAAAGCCTGTGATTGTATTAATAATCATTTAAGATAAGGGAAAAGGGTTAGTTCTAAAACCAATTTGGATGACCCAAAACATGGTTATATATATATATATATATATATATATATATATATATATATATCAGTGTTTCAAATAGCGCCCGTAGCGTAGCGGTAGCGTACGCTACGTAGCGTAGCGTAGCCGTAGCGCTACGTAGCATCCCAAATAGCGTAAATCCCCTGTAGCGCACGCTGCAGGGGTCATAGCGTATGCTACAGCTACGTAGCGCGTAGCGTCCGTAGCGTAAGCTACAATGTATTTTTTTGCTATTTTAGTTTTTTATTTTTTATTTTTTCACGTTTTCTTTGTTTCTAATGTTGAGAAATGTGACACTTGTATTGTACTTGATACTTTTAACCTATGGGATTTTTATTTCTTTTCATAATTGTGACTTGTGGTTTCAATTAGACATTATTAATTAAAGTGGTTTGCTTAGGAAGTTGTTGATGTGATAATTATTTGATTTGGCTTATGTATGTGGATTGGCTTTTGATAAATGATAACTAATAACTTTTTTGAACATGCTTATAATTGATCAAATGAATCATCTTTTAGGCATTTTTATATTTTTTTTTCCTTTTTTTCACTATTTATTATATTTGTCCTATTTTTAAATTAAAAAATAAAAATATCGTGTAGCTTATGCTACACGCTACGTATTTACGCTACACGCTATAAAGGGCTGAGCGCTACGCATCACGCTACCGCTATTTAAAACACTGATATATATATAATATAAGAAAAATGTGACATTGACAATGGGTTACCTGCTTCTACGGCATTCCTTGCAGCAAGTCGGTATTCTTCAACTACCATAGGAATTTCTTCTGTCGCTAACCGCCGAGGGGGGTTGTATGTTCGGCCATGATATAATTCCGGTGTCAATGGCTTGTTGGTAGGGCTAATTGGAGTTTTCCCATAAGGTGCACCTGTGAATGGGAACTTGAGCCAAGTTCAAAAGTGGTCACCACATTTTAGGGCCCATTTGGGCACGCTCTCAAAACGAGCATTTGACACCTAAACATTGTTTTGAGCCAAACGCTTTTTTGTGTCATGCTTTGGATGCACTTTTGCAAATCATGTTTGACTTCCACTCGCAGAAATAGGCACTAAAAAGGCCACTTGTCAATTGGTTTTTGAAAAATCCATATGCACTTGCTTTTGCAGGAAAACCCCTTTTGCGAAAGTTATGTCTGAACAAACCCTTAGAAGAATACTATTTCATGAAATGTCTATTGAATAAGCATATGATTATACAAATATGCTCAATGGTAAGCTTGAACGGATCTTATGTATGTGTTAAGCAGGATTTTAAAATAGTATTACTTTGTTTAACTAAGCTAGATTTCCCAGCTGAAATGGGTGGGAATAGTTCTATCACAATAAATGGGTCCGGATAAAGGAATGTGTTCCAGTGGTTCGCATTCAACCCTACAAATCAATGATCAGGAACATCTTTCCACATATTGATAGGATCATAAGCCGTTCAAAGTAGTACCCAGATGATGGATAAGATGAAACCAAAATAGGCATGGTGAGTAAACTCTATGGGGCCCACAGTGATGTATGTGCTTTATCCATGCCGTCCATCCAATTTTCCAGCTCATTTTAGGGCATAAGCCCAAAATTGAAGTATGTCCAAAGCTCAAGTGGACCACAACACAGGAAACCATGGGAATTGAATGCCTACCATTAAAAACTTCTTGGGGGCCACAGAAGTTTTGGATCTAGCTGATATTTGTGTTTTCCCTTCATCCATCTCTGTGTGACCTTATGAACAGGTTGGATGACAAATAACATCACTAGGCCCTAGGAAGGTTCCAATAATGGATGCCATTATCCCCGCTATTTTCTGTGGTGTGGTCCACTTGAGCTTTGGATATACTTCAATTTTGGGGCACATGCCCTAAAATGAGCTGCCAAAACATGGCTAATGACACATACATCGCAGTGGGCCTCCTAGAGTTTACTCACCACACTATAGTATGGTGAGTTACCACACAATCTGCGTCCCGTTTAGCATTCCATAATGGTGGGACCTGCCTTTCAGCACTCTGTAAGCTTTCAGGCTTGGCTCGCTTAAGACTGGGCTTGGGCTGGAATACTAGGCCTGGGGCTGGGCTCAGGCCTAAAGTTTAAGCCCGTTTATTAGAGGGGCAGGGCTCAGGCTCTGTGTAGAAGCCCGTTAACCCGGCCTTTTAAAGGTTTCAAGGATATTTTTGTCATTTATCATGATGATGAGGACTCACCTAATGAACAGCCTAGATCTTGCAAAAACTGGGTGGTCAGGCTCAAGATGATCTCATGTCTGGCAACGCACAATCATCGTCATTTGCACTCGGACCTGTTTGTATTGGCTCACCACAGTCCAAGTTTGGGAATAGGTTTTACTTTGCAAGCCAGACTTGGACACGCGTTGCCCAGCCAGCAACAGCCCTACTAGCAAAGAGTCATGAGTCATGAGTCAGAGCAGAACATGTGTTAGAGATCCGTGTGTATGGCACATGTCAGAGATCTGTGCCATTCATCAGGTAAGGTACACCGTGAACAAGCCATTAACCAAAAAATAATGTTGGTCCGCTAATCAGTCAGGTCAAAACTGTATTACAAAAACTGAGCAGTTAGAAAAATAAGCTTGACAGTAAAAAATCAACATATATGTGCACCTTGCTTGATTATTGTACTACCTCATGAATGGCATAGATCTCTAACATGTATTCTACCCCCTCACTGAAGGCGTAGTAATGAAAAGTATGGTTTTAAGACTCATCCGAGTTAGGTGGAACTCATCCAAGTCAACTCGGACTCAGAGGCGCCTAATCCAGTTTGAGCCCACGAGTCACTCCACCAAGTCATCCTTGACTTGGGCAAGTCGGGCCGATTCAGCCCTGACTCGGGCGAGCTGCAACTTGACTCAAGACCAAACAAGTCGATCAGAGTCGCCTGAGACTTTTTAACCATGATATAAACAAAAGAAGAACGTACTGGTATTATGACTCCTCCCAGCGTGCCAAATCTGACAAAAGAACACTCCACCCTTCTCATGAACAGCATCCACAACAGTTCTCCAAGCTCTCACTTGCTCACTTGTCCAAATGCCAGGAAAGTTTAAGAACCTTCACAACGTAAGCGGGAAGTTGAATGGTTAGGACTTTCAAATTGGAAAGATTCTTGGGGCATGGTCCACCCAGACTGGGACCCTTCAGATCAACAGCCCAGATCACTGGAAGGTCACATTCGTTACATGGAATAAATAGTAGAGGCCGGTACCTCTATATGTCCTCGTAGAATAAGCTCATTCTACAAGGGTGGCAAGTGCCAAGTGTGTGCATGGCATCCAACTTATCTAGAAGGGTGACTCCACCATGAAAGTTGGATGCCTCAAAAATAAGACTGGTCTAATTGTCATATGATGCACGCCATAACATAAATTTGGAAGTTTTTGTATAGATGTCCATTTTCTATGGTGTGACCCACCTAATGATTGGTTAGGCCTGATTTTGGGACATCCAATCATTATGGTGGGGCTCACTTAATAGGTGGGTTGGATGGAATACACAATGCGGTGGGACCTACGTAGGCAGTAGTGCATAAGCAGATGATTAATCAGGTAAATGACTTTTACAGGCGGGTGAATATCGCCTTAAATTGAGTATGAATAACTTGAAAAATAAGTTGCAGAATAATTGTCATTTTGTGGTCTTATGATTATCATGTGTGGGTAGGACCGTTGGATGGATTGGACATGGTATACACATCACATGGGCCCCACAATTATAGATTCCACTTTTTAGAGAAAAAAGAAATGGCAAAGGGCATTTGATCATTTCATTCTCCAGGAAGGAAAAAAAAAAAAAAAAAACACATTTCCCAGCTTTAATCAGTGGAAGCATTACTTAGCAAAATCCAAGCCATTAAGGAAGTTTGAGGTAAAAATCTAAATATGTTTGGTTGCCACTTAAAAATGAGTTCATCTAATTTTATTTAATTATAATTATGCATTAGGGATTAATTTTTTACTAGGGATAAAGAAGAATATAACCAAACAATTTGCAAAAGGGTGCATTCACTAATCATGAAATATATAATTGATATTTGGTGCAACCAAACGCATCCTAAATAATGATCTCTAATATGTAATTGATATTAACTAAAATGAGATTGAACTCATTTTTAAGTGGCACAAATGTGCAGTTAGGGAAAAGATGCATTTTATTAGGTGAAAGGATCTAAACAAGATGTAGCTTACCCACCGACGCCAGTTTCGGAAACTGCAGTAGCTTCTGATATTAGAAACCCTCCCTCTGAAGTTCTTTGGGAATAATACAAAGCCACATGTTGCTGAGGGACATGGTCATATGTTCTTGCTCTAACCACTGGTGCCAACACAACCCTGGAGAGATAGGTGAAAAATGCATGCAAAACCAAAGAAATTTTAAATGAGAAATGCCAAGGCCATGTTTGGTAGATGCCTAAAATGAGTTGATGTCATTTTAGTTAACAATATTTATGATCTCTAACACATAATGTGATTATTTATTAGAGATCATGTTCTCTAATACATAATCATTTTTAACTAAAATGATTATGAACTCATTTTTAGGTGTGTACCAAAAGGTGCCTAAGTAAATTGAATATTACAAAACGTAAAGAGAAAGAACTATAGTTTTGCTAGGCCAGAAAGCGAGTACAAGCAACACTATCTATATGCCACTGCATGTGCCAGTGTGGCCCACAGGTGCAATAACCAAGCAGCCCATCAAGTGAATCTAGTCGTCTTGCCCAAAAATAAATCTGGTCAATTCAAAATGCAGGCTAGTGTATAAATAGTTGCATGGTCAAGAAATCTTCAGCCAAGCTTCTTTCAACGGTACTTTTGTTTTGTAAGCTGTGGTCTCATTGACAGGTAGGCCAACCCGATTCTTGGGCCAAAGCATCTACATAGTAGTATTCCTCTGACGAATGGATTGGATCTTGTACCTATGTGCTATGCTCGCTTATTTGTGACGTGTACTTGAGTTGTCTCATAAATCCATGCATTTGGCGCAAATCCCAATCCCCCAAAGACTAGGCAAATTCACAAAATGAGAAACTCTCTACTTTCCAAATAAATGGACTTGTAGCCTGATCCCCAAATTATGGATTTTGAATATTGTCAAATCCAATTCCAATGCAAATCCATAAATTTTGACTAGTTCATGGATTTATCAAATTCATGTTTCCACTTCCATGATGCCAAACAAGCCATTATCTTTTCACTTCCGACACATTTTGTACACAGTAGATGCTAGTATGCTACTATAGTATCGGACGAGAGGGAATTATTTGAAACTCTTGGAGAGCACAATGCTTGATACATTGACACACTTAACTTATATATGTGAAGTATATTAACTCAAATTAATCCAACTACACACCGATCCATAGCCCTAGTGGTAGACTGAGTGAGAATAACCTCGTTTCAACACTAAGGCCTTGGTATCGATACCCAAGTGGGGTGTGGCTAACAGTGTGGTGTGTACTAACTGTGGGGCATGTACTAACATGCTAACAAAAATAAAATCTAACTAAATTGTGGAACCCACCAGGGTCACAACCCCAAAATCAGATTGGTTGAGCAATCTTAACCTTTGATCCATGAAAACTTGTTTGATTTTGGAACTATAACTCCTTGTAGAATTTACAGAAATGTTGAAATGGGGGCTTCACTATGTTGGAATCAAAGAGCTTTTTTTTTTTTTTTTTGGTAAATGAATCATAGAGCTCTTTTATGTCCATGTGAGTATCATTTAATGATTTTTGGAAGTTGCAACTACAAGTAGAAATCTCAAAAGTTGTTAATAATTATCTTTAATCGAGCCTATTACAAAAGCCAACCAAACATTCCAAGTGCCTGATTATCAAACTTCCCCTATACGAAAAACCCAGCCTCATTCCATGATTCCCATTTCTCCAAAAGAGCCAGTTTACCAGCAAGTATGCATGATATTTCAACAAAATAAGGCTTCACGGGCTTCAATTAATCATCTTGAATTTAGGTACTAAGATAGTTCCTTTTATAATAAGACACAAGCATATGTACTCTGAAAAATATTGTTATTGTGAAGGAACAATTACATTTCATAGTTTGAAAACCCAAAAACTAGACTCAGCTCAATCTTCAGCCAGGTCAAGTTGACTCGAAGACTCAACCCAACTCGACTTGATATTTAGTAATTATAAATTAAAAATAGGAATTTAACATAGTTAAAATAAATATAGTTTATATAAAATATAAAAACTAACAACAAAGAATTCAATTATGTATTGATTAGGTTCATATCTCCTTATGTCGAAGGTTGTGAGATCGGGCTCAATCCTCGAGCTTGACACTTTGAATGCAAATCAGTAAGAGCGATTTGTTGGCATTTCATCAAACAATTAGCGACCAGCATCGAGATCAAGATATGAGGGCAGTCCTATAATGTAAAGTTTTTTTTTTTTTTTTTTTATGGGTATTTGTTTCTTCAATCTTCCCTCGAATACCCGTTTCAAGAATACCCTGATATGAGGGCAGTCCAAGAAACAAACATTTCGTTGAGGCATTTCATCAAACACTTGGTGAGCAGCGTCAAGATCAAAATGACCGAGTCACCGAACCAATTTTATCCAAGTCAATTTGAGTCGGGGTTTGAGCTGAGTCGAGTCGAGCTTGGGCAAGCTCGAACTTGGCTCAAAATTTTTTCAAGCTCCAAAAACCAGCTTGGCTCAGTCCAATCCAGTTTCAAGCCGAGGCAAGTCAAGCTTTTCCGAGTCGAGTAGAGCGAGCTGACCGAGCTAACTCGACTCGTGCACAGCTCTACTTGCGTACACAGACAGAGGGCCCCACTTGTGCTAACTTAGCATTAGTGGGAGGAGCATGCATCAAATCCACCTCATCCATTAGGTATGCTGCTGATGGATTCACTACGAAGCATCTTCTCCAATCTCCCATACGAGAATAAACTGCGATTTGCTAAGAATTGTGCATTAATCCCCATGGAGTTACATGAATCCAAGCTTCCAATTCAATTTCCCACACAAGAAAAAACAGCATTCACATATTCCTCACATAACATCCCCAATAGAGCTGTTTTAATTAAAATTCTCGACATCAGTCTCCCCGACAAGGACAAACTGCAATTGTGCTCACAATGGAGTTCTCTTTCTCTATGCTGAAGGAATCGCCATTTTTGTAAACAGAAAACATGGGCCATTATCATGACCCAAGAAGTTCATTGATCAGATTTGAGGGAATTTATTGAACGGTTAACCATGAAAACATCCTACAGTGCTATTTCAACCAACTATCCACAGATCAGAGGTTAGGATTGTTCCACCAATCTGATTTTCAATGATTAGAAAAACAAACAGAGAACCCTCCATGAAAATTAAACACAGATTTAGTATGAAAAACTGATTTTCCTTACAACTATTTCTTTTCATTTTCCTTGAAACTATTCTTTTCTAATAAAAAGAACATGAAGATGAAAACTGAGAGTGTAGTAGTAGTACCTGTGAGAGAGTTGGGATCTTCCCATTTTGTAAGGAGAAAGTAACGGTGTTTTACCCATCTTCGCTTCAACCGTTTTCTGTCATTTGATGATCATCCATTTATAGGTGGGATTGGTTGATGGGACGGATCCCCGCGCGTGAGGCTAATAAATCACACGCGCGCAGCGCGTTTGCAACAGGCGGGTCCAACTCTTCCACCGTGGCTACATATTGTAGGGAGCGGATGAGGTGTTACCGGGTAACACCGTAGTTTGTGTTTCACTGATGTGGCAGCACCTTAATATATTTGTTTTATATCCACACCGTCCATCTGTTTTTACAACTCGTCCGTGTGTTTTTACAACTTATTTTTAAGGTATAATTCAAAATTAAATAGATTAAAATTTCAACTAAAACACACCACAGGAACAATGTTCATTGAATGTAAACCATTAAAATCTTAAGGGAGTCCCTCGATGCTTGTAAAGTTTTTAAGTTGCAAAAGGATCGTAAGTAATTTGATTACAAAAGCTATTTGAATGCATGTATTTGACTTTAAAAGTTTCACAGGTTGTTAAAGTTTATTCTAAGAGCTGTAAAATATTCAGATAAAGTCAGGTACAATTAAAAAGACATTATACGTATTAAAATACAATGGTTGATATGCACTCTTGGTATGTGTAGCCTAGCATAATGTGTATGTTACGATCTAATCCATCCATCATTTACTTTCCTTGATGATGTCCTAGGGTTTCACAAACAGCCATTGATTATTAAAATGGACCACGTAAGGGAAGGAAGAGACATCCACCATTAAAAAATTTCATACTGCATTTGGGGCCTATTGTGATGGGTGACATCCAATATGTTTAGTAGTGCATGCTTTAATGATTTCTGAGGGGCCCAAAAAAAAAATTATGTCCTTATGTGGTTTGTGAATTTTGAAAGGATCAGGTACGAATACTTTATTAATTATAAATATTTTGCATACAGCCAAATACATAATCTAACCAAGCATAATAACAAGTAAACCATTTATATTTTTTCTAGGTTAAAAACCTTTACAACTTAAAACATTACATGCTTTAAAAGATTTATTAATGTTTATTGTAGTTATCATTATTTATTTACCACCTAACCTTTTTACAAAGTCACATCAATCTTGGATGAATGAAAAATATAAATATTAACTTAATTTAAAACTTTTGTAACCCACGGAAAGCCATTAATGGCCAATCACGTGTCGTGTATCTGCTTTATTAAAATGAGCTGTATATCAAGGTGGGTCCCACGGTCAGGAAAACATCCACTGCCCTGATGCACAGGAATACCTTGGATATACAACATATACAACAAGGTCGGCCCGCGGTCAGGGAAACACCGACTATGGTGTCGGTGCTACCCGGTAACACCCACACCTAATCCGCTCCAATATTTATATCCAGGGATTGAGAAATTAACCACTGTAGATGCCACCTTTTGCCGGGCGTCTTTTCAAAGTGCTCCCAAACTTTATTTTCCTAAAGTAAACCATTACGTACGGACACACTATTTGCATAAGGAAATATTATTGCATCCGCGGAAGCTAAATAGATGTCGCTACGGGTATAATGCGTAGCCATAGGTAGCGAATGCAAGGGTATTTTCGTCTGCTGATAGTGTGTCCGTTGAGGATGGCTTACTTTGGAAAAGTAAAGTTTAGGAGTGCAGTAAAAAGACGCTGGGTAAAAGGTGGCGTCTACAGTGGTGAATTTCTCCCAGGGATTAGCTGGCCGTCCGTACTTACCATCAAGACCACATGGCTTATCCAGCAGACATTAGGCGTTGTAGCTTGGGTGTTATGTAGCTTTCCTACGTTTGCGTGGCAAGTACTTAAATCTGAACCGTCCAGATAGTGGAGCCCACTCTAGATGTATTCTAAGTCTAAACTGCATTGGAATTATAGGTCCTAACTGATCGACTGTGCACATTAATATAAAAATCGAATTGCAAAGATAAGTCAAAATTCAACAAGAGATCCATTAAACAGAGGTCAGGATTGCGGAATCAAATCTGATTTCGAGTGCATGGTCAACATGCAATAGATCTCATTATATTGGGCGGTTTGGATCTGAGAGAAATGCCACGTGTACACAGGAAGCAGGGTGCGGCTTCGGCTGATGGGAGCGGATTAGCTGTTAGTCTGTTACCCGGGTAACAGCTTAGTGAGTGTTACCTTAACCATGTGGGTCCCACCTTGATGCATTTTTTGTATATCCACTCCGTCCATATGTTTTTACATCTCATTTTACCAGGAAATCCCAAACCTTAAGTAGATCCAACTCTCAGATGGACCATACCACTAGAATAAGTAATGAATGACCATTAAAAAAAATCGTGAGCCACAAAAGTTTTGTATCAAGCTGATCTTTGTATTTTCCCTTCCTACAGATCTTCTTGACATTATCAACGGGTGGGATTTCAAATAAACGTTACAAAAAACTTACGATGGACCCTTTGGAATTTTTAATGGTGAGGCCCTCAATCACCACTGTTTCCTGTGGTGTGGTCCACCTGAGATTTATATCTTCATAATTATTTTAATCCCATCTAAAATGGGCTTTCAAAACGGATGGACGGCGTGGATATAAGACAAATAATCAATGTGGGACCCACCGTAAGGGTAACACCCACTAAAATGGGGTAAAACCTAATCCGCGCGTGAGATCCCTGACCGTGACGTATGTGACTTATATCCACACAGACCTTCCGTTTTTTAAACTCATTTTAGGACATGATCCCAAAAACGAAGTAGATCCAAATCCCATGTGGACCATAATACAGTAAAAAGTAATAATCAGCCGTTAAAAACTTCTCGTGGGCAAAAAAAAAGTTTTGGATCACGCTGATATTTGTGCGGTCTCTACGGGGAAATTTATGACTGTGGATGGACCCCACCTTTTATTCAGTGGCTTTTACGAAGCAATACAAACTTAACATACGTACTTGGACTTCCTTGTACGGACACGAAATTACCCTTGCCTTCTTCTGGCTGGCGTGCAGAGACAAGCACTGACGGACGGTCCAGCGTGGGGAACTCAGGTGGGGCCCACTGTGATGTTTGTGAGAAATCCTCCCCGTCTAAGTTCATTCATAGGGTTATAAAGACCTGGATGAAGAGGAAAAACAAATTTCATAATGACCCAAAACTTCTGTAACCCCTAAAAGGATTTCAATGGTAGACGCTCAATTCCCCACTGCCTTTTACAGTGTGGTCCACTTGATAGCTAAATCTGTCTTATTTTTCACCTCAAGCCTTAATACAAGTTCGCCAAGTAGATGGACGGTTTGGATATAACACATACCTCATTATGGGACCCACAAAAATCGGTGTGGATTACAACAGGAAAAAAGAAGAAAAAAAAAAAAAACCAATGCCAGCGAGTTAGGGTCGAACGGGCTGGGACCGGTCAACCAGGTCAGAGAAAAAAACCACAGCCAGCAAGTTGGGGTCGACCGGGTTGGGACCCAGTCGACCGGGTCAAAGCTTGGCCTATCGCTACGGATTATAACCGTAGCCACAGCTATAGTGTTATACATTTTTTTTTCTTTTTTATTTTTATTTTTTTAGTTTTATTTTTTACATGGAGAACATTTTCCCCCTTACATTTTTCTATAAAACATAATTATGTAAATATGTATATATAAGTATATAAAAATATTTTTCTATCTTTTAATTCATTTCTTTGTCTATTTATTTAACAAGCATATCTCCTAAACTAGAATGATTTACTTAACTTGCCATATTTGATTTTGGGGTAGGAGAAGCTAATTTAGCCAACCAACCTATTTATTTTCCAAGATTCCATTGGGTCGATGGTCAAAAATCTATTTCATTCAGTTCGTAGTCAATTTCAATCAACATCGATGGTTCGGGTTGGTGCACAACCCTAACCCAACCCAAAGTTCCTATACCTAAACCTTGACCCAACCTAACCCAATCTTGGGTTGGGAATTCTCAACCCAAGCCCGACCCAAGAGGGCTCGACGGGTTGATTGGGTTGGTCGGGTGTACACGTGCTAATATTTTCGTTATTACATTAGTTTATTATATTTCAATATAGGACTTATTTTTTGTATCTATGATTTTATTAATTATATATGTGATCATTCATTATAAAGAACTTCATTTTTTCTTTAAAAAACCAAGCTAAAATATAGGACTCCTCCTTTAAAAAGTCATGTAGCACAGCACGCAATCTATTTGGGAGAGAAATCCGGCATATCTTGTTAGCGTGAGTCCTTGGAAATGACGTGGACAAATGAGACCCGACATTACTAGTGTACCTTCTACACAAACAATCCATACTCAATTATAATTTATAAGTAACTAATATATTGATCGGGTTCGGGTTGGTCGCGCAACCTCAAACCTCAACCCAAGCCCAACCTAAGTTTTATCGGGTTGGTATTTATATAGCCCAAGCTTGAGATCGAACCCGATATATCCTGCCCGAGCCCAACCCAATGTCGGGTCGGTCGGGTTGAACCCGCCCAACTTTCAGCCGTACATGAAATTGAGCAGGGCAAACATGAAAATGAGCAGGATAAGCATAAAAAAGAGGGCTCGACGTCGTGAAGGTTGCCCTACTTCTAGTTGTAGAGTGCTTTCTTAGGGGAACCGAACCGAAAACCATATGCAACATGGATTATATTCACCTGGTGGACTCGTTAAATGATTTCTATATGTATCCTTGGGGTAGTTTGGGATACATTACAATGTTGCAAGGAATCGAATTTACCGTTGCCGCATCAAGTTTCCCTCGGTACACTGTATATGGTTGCATCCTTCCTCTACAAGAAGAACATCTTTTATTTTTTATATGTTTTCCCTCTATAATCATCTTTGAATTTTTAATTATCTGCAATTTCATTCTAACAAGGTATGGGCAGTAGAGATATTACCGGCCCGCCGATTGGAGGAAGTCAATAGCATATGATTGTCTGTCTCTAGTTTGTAGATGATATTTGTGTGGGGGCATGGGCTAAATTTTGAAAAGATGTTGTATACATTGTATTATATACATCGTTGAATATACATTGTAAGTTATGATGTATAGCATACTTTATAAGTTTTAATGTATAGCATACTTTGTAATTTTGGTGGATAGCATACTTTGAAAATTTTTCGTGTATTCGCCGGAATTGTAAGTTGTGATGTATAGCATACTTTGTAATTTTTGGTGGATGATGAAATGAATTTTATACTTTGTCTCACTATATTTTCCGTTTGTCTCGCTATGCTCGTCGATCAAATTCAATGCACGTCATTGGCCCCTCATTTTCATGTATCCCTCGCTGATTTTATAGTTTGCCCCGCTATTTTTCTAGTTTGCCTCGCTGTTTTTCTAGTTTACCCCGCTGATATTTCAGTTTGCCTCGCTGTTTTCTTAGTTTGCCCCGCTGATATTTCAGTTTGCTTCACTGTTTTTCCTAGTTTGCCCCGCTGATATTTCAGTTTGCCTCGCTGTTTTCCTAGTTTGCCCCGCTGATATTTCAGTTTGCCTCGCTGTTTTCCTAGTTTGCCCCGCTGATATTTCAGTTTGCCTCGCTGTTTTTCCTAGTTTACCCCGCTGATATTTCAGTTTGCCTCGTTGTTTTTCCTACTTTGCGTCGCTGATATTTTAGTTTGCCTCGCTATTTTTCCTAGTTTGCCCCACTGATATTTCAGTTTGCCTCGTTGTTTTCCTAGTTTGACCCGCTGATATTTCAGTTTGCCTCGTTATTTTTCTAATTTGCCTCGCTGTTTTTCTAGTCCACGTCATTTCTGATGACCCATGCTAAAAAGATAAGCAGGATTTCTCTCTCCCAAATAGATTGCATGCTACACAACAGCACTTTTAAAAACAGTAGTTGTCATATATTTTAGCTTGTTTATTTAGAAAAAAGGAAGTTCTTTACAATAAATAATTACGTATATAATTAATAAAAATATAAGTACAAAAAAAAGACGTGTATTAAAATATAATAGACTAATGTAATAACCAAAATATTAGCATGTATCCACCTGACCAACCTAATCGAGTCCGCTTGGGTTGGGCTTGGGTTGAGAATTCCCAACCCAAGGTTGGGTTGTGTTGGGTTAGGGTTAGGGTATAGGAACTGGGTTGGGCTTGGGTTAGGGTTGAGGTATAGGAACTGGGTTGAGCTTGGGTTAAACACCAACCCAACCCAACCCAACCCAACCCAACGCACCCGACTTTCAGCTCCAGCTTAGGCTGGTCTGTGTATAAACATTTCAGATCATACTTAGGGTTGGAAGTTTTTTAGCCTATTAATGTCTGACTTGGTCTAAGCCTTTGGTTGAAGAATGTGGGCTGAACTCGGACGCCCTACTCCAGCTTATTGACAATTCCATGTGAAACGTTGAATTAGATTTCATGTGGCGGAAGGTTGAAGGCTACGTGGGTCCTACCCTAAGGGTGTGTTTGGACGGGCCCATCCCATGGGATTGGATTGTATTAGGGTGGATGGCAAGTAATGATGGTTGTGTCAGTGGATTGCTGGCAATCTCATGGGATTGCTATATCTAGGGAATTCACCACCGAGTATGTTTGGCTCGCCTGGCCAATCCTGGGATTATGTCAGCCAATCCCAGGATTGCTCCGTCTAACCAAACATGTCCCAAGCAAAATAGATGGGATTAAGAGGGATTTGGTGGATTTCAAGGTAATGATGGTGATATTTCAGTTTGTCTCGCTGTTTTTTCTAGTTTGCCCTGCTGATATTTCAGTTTGCCTCGCTGTTTTTCCTAGTTTGCCCTGCTGATATTTCAGTTTGCCTCGCTGTTTTTCCTAGTTTGCCCCGCTGATATTTTAATTTGCCTCGTTATTTTTCCTGGTTTGCCCCACTGATATTTCAGTTTGCCTCACTGTTTTCCTAGTTTGCCCTGCTGATATTTCAGTTTGTCTCGCTGTTTTTCTTAGTTTGCCCCGCTGAACATGTGGGACTTGGATTTGGAAGTTTCTTGCTATTGCTTTCCATGATTCTAGTGCTACAATACAACCCATAGTTTATTAGTGAAATTTTTTTTTTAAAAAAAAAAAGTAAAAAAAAAAAAAAAAAAACATTTGAAGAAAGGAAAACTCCTTTGAGACACCTCCATTAGTGATATTTGTTTGTTATCAAACCTATTCATAAGATCATACAGACATGGATTAAGCCAAAAAAACACAATTATAAGCTTGATCCAAAACTTTTGTGGCCCACCTCCTCCACCAGATGATGAAACTGACCCTTTCTCTATTGATGAAAATGATGTCTTCAAATTCGCTTCAAAATAAGAAGCTCAAGTGGGCCACGTGATAGAAAACAATGCAAATTGAAATCTGACAAAATGGAAAACAGACGGGGTCGACCGGGTTTGACCTGGTCGAACCCAACTCGCTGGACAATTACCCCGTTGACCGGGTTTTGACCCGATCGACCCCATTTAGGTGAAATTTATCTAAATGGGGTCGACCGGGTCACAACCCGATCGACCGGGTAACTGGTTTATCGGGTACCTGGACTAAGGTACCTATGGCTACGAATTAATGATACCTATGGCTACGGTTATAATCCGTAGCTATAGAGACCGCCAAATCCGTAGCCATAGGCGGGCTTACTTAAAACGAAGCCAGCGAGTTGGGGTCGACCGTGTTGGGACCCAGTCGACCAGGTCAGAGCTACGCCTATCGCTACGGATTATAACCGTAGCCATAATTATAGTGCTATGCACTTTTTTCTCTTTTTTTTTTTACATGGAGAACATTTTCTCCCTTACATTTTTCTATAGTACATAATTATGTAAATATGTATATATAAGTATATAAAAATATTTTTCTATCTTTTAATTCATTTCTTTGTCTATTTATTTAACAAGCATATCTCCTAAACTATAATGATTTTTTTTTTTAATACACGCACACACACCCCCACACACTCACACTGTCAGATGGCAAATGCAATAAGGAGAGGAACATTTCCAACTATTTTAGACTACTCTCTTAAGGAAAATAATTGTACTTAAGAAATCTAATAAGGCATTATCTCCACAAAAAGATAAGATCAAACAGGTAATTTCATAGTCATCTGCTACTTGCTGATAGGGACATTATTGCTTGTAATGACTTCTTGTATTTGACGCTGGTCAAGGAGTTCCTTAAAAATTAATGCCACATGTTCAATCCATGTCAAAAGATATGCAAGATTCTAAACTTGGCTTTCACATTTTTCTACATCTAATATTCCCAACATCTCCATACTATAAATTCTTATAAATTATATAACATAGCTAATGTAAAAGTAAGTAGTTAAAATTATATAAATCAAATTAAAAAAATAAGCGTTTGGATAGGTTAAGAAGACTAGTCTGAGGGGAGAATTGCCTATTACTCGACAATCTAGGCAAATGACAAATCAAGCCTTCATTGACAAGGTTGATCTTCACACCAGTCCCTTTCTTCAATTATCAATCTCTATGATCTCTAAATTTTAAATTTTAAATATTAATGGGTTTTGATGCCCTATACTTTAAACAACTCAGTTGAATCACTCAACTAGAGTTAATTTCTTAAGTTTTAAGACTACAAACCATACACCCATATCCATAGCTCAAGTTGTAGACCGAGTGAAAGATACCCCGTTTCAACACCGAGGTCTTGGTATCGATTCCCTAGACGAGGTGGCTAACAGTGAAGTATGAACTGATAGCGGGTGTACTAACAAGCTAACCAAAAAAAAAAAAAAAAAGACTACAAACCATCTTATATGCAGCATACTTGCATGACAATTTAGACCATCCAAGTTGTGACTCTTATATGAGATGGAGATGGTGTTGTGAGGTTTTCTATTTGGTGTGTGGGGCCTTATTTTAGTGAGGTTAGCACATGTGGGCTCGAGGGGCTGGGACTACGAGGGGCCCACTGTGATGTATGGGTTTGTCTACACTGTCCATCTATTTTTTTTCATGTCATTTTAGAGTATAAATTAAAAAATGAGGTAAAT
Organism: Magnolia officinalis; assembly: GCA_021015155.1. Lineage (NCBI taxonomy): Eukaryota > Viridiplantae > Streptophyta > Magnoliopsida > Magnoliales > Magnoliaceae > Magnolia > Magnolia officinalis. Next base: position 23,663,878 of record JAJHSJ010000004.1, on the reverse strand, counting down.
ACAAGACTCAAGTGGGACCACACCACATGAAGCAACTGTGATAATGATGTCCACCCTTGAAACCCTTATGTGGCCCACAGAGATATTTATTTTCCATCCAAACTATTCATAAAGTTGCATGATACCGAGACGAAGGCAAATATAAATATCCAAAACTTCTACAACTCCCAATTTTATTTTATTTTTTAAATGATTGGAGTTGAATCCCTTGCATGATCCACTTGAGGATTGGATATGTTCCTCTTGTAATGCTCCTTGCTCAAATTGAGAGAATGAAACCCACCAATTTATAGCTGGGCATGTAAAATCCATCTGATAAGCAGGTGGGTCCCAAACAACCAGAATAGATTACAAGAGAAATGATAAATGACGGACTAGGAAACTATTTTTACTATCTAGGTCATTTTATTTTGAACAAGCTACCGCATCAAGCTATCTGGAACACTTATGGACATGGCTTGGGTATTACTTCCATCAGGACTTAGCAAGAGATGGATGGTTGCATTAAGACTTTATGGGGCTCATCGTGACGTATATGTTTTATTCGTGTAAACCATCCCGAAATTGCTATATAGAGTCTGTTTGGCACGCCCAGCCAATCCGAGGATTAAACCTTCCCATCCCTTTCAATCCCTCAAACCAAACACGTCCCAAGCAAATTTGAACGGATTAGGGTAGATTGGATGGGATTTAAAGGTAATGATAGTGTTGTCAGTGGATTGTCTTAAGATCCATGGGAGGATTAGGTCACCCTATCTGTTTGGCACTCCAGGCCAATCCCGGGATTTAACTTCCAATCCCTTCCAATCCGCCCTGCCAAATGGGCCCTTACATTTTTCTATAGTACATAATTATGTAAATATGTATATATAAGTATATAAAAATATTTTTCTATCTTTTAATTCATTTCTTTGTCTATTTATCGGGTTGGTGTTTGTATAGCCCAAGCTTGAGATCAAACCCGATATATCCTGCCTGAGCCCAACCCAATGTCGGGGCAAACTAGAAAAACAATGGGGCAAACTGAAATATCAACGGGGTAAACTAGAAAAACAGCTGGGCAAACTGAAATATCAGTGAGGCAAACTAGAAAAACAGCGGGGCAAACTGAAATATCAGCGGGGCAAACTAGAAAAACAGCGGGGCAAACTAGAAAAACAGTGAGGCAAACTGAAATATCAGCGGGGCAAACTAGAAAAACAGCTGGGCAAACTGAAATATCAGTGGGGCAAACTAGAAAAACAGCGGGACAAACCGAAATATCAGTGGGGCAAACTAGAAAAACAGTGGGGCAAATTGAAATATCAGCGGGGCAAACTAGAAAAACAGCGGGACAAACTGAAATATGAGCATGGAAAACAAGAAAAATAGCGGGACAAACTAGAAAAACAGCGGGACAAAATGAAATATGAGCGGGGCAAACAAGAAAAACAGCGGGGCAAACTGAAATATGAGCAGGGTAAACTAGAAAAATAGCGGGGCAAACTGAAATATGAGCGAGACAAACAAGAAAATTTAGCTTCTCCGACCCCAAAATCATATGTGGTAAGTTAAGTAAATCATTTCAGTTTAGGAGATATGCTTGTTAAATAAATAGACAAAGAACTGAATTAAAAGATATAAAAATATTTTTATATACTTATATATACATATTTACATAATTATGTATTAAAGAAAAATGTAAAGGGAAAAACATTCTCCTTGTAAAAAATAAAAATAAAAATAAAATAAAAATAAAAAAGAGAAAAAAGTACATAGTACTACAGTTTTGGCTACGGTTATAATCCGTAGCGATAGACCCAACTCTAACCCGATCGACCGGGTCCTATCCCGGTCGACCCCAACTCGCTGGCTACATTTTTTTTTTCTTTGCTTTTTATTTTTTCCTTCTTTTTCCCTGTTGTGATTCCCACCGATTTTTGTGGGTCCCATTATGAGGTATGTGTTATATCCAAACTGTCCATCTATTTGGCGAACTCGAATTAAGGCTTGAGGTGAAAAATAAGACAGATCTAGCTATCAAGTGGACCACACTGTAAAAGGCAGTGGGAAATTGAACGTCTACCATTGAAACCCTTTCAGGGGTTATAGAAGTTTTGGATCATTATGAAATTTATTTTTCCTCTTCATCCAAGTCTTTGTGACCCTATGAATGAACTTAGACGGGGAGGATTTCTCACAAACATCACAATGGGCTCCACCTGAGTTTCTAATGGTTGACGCTCACTCAACACTGTTTCCTATAATGTGGTACACTTGAGATTTAGATATACCTCATTTTTGGTCTCATAACATAAAATGATCTGGAAAAATATATGGACGGCATGGATGAAAAGTATATATCATGGTGGGGTCCACAGACCACCGACCGTCTGCCATTAGCCGTGACAGGGGAGTACCGAATCCATTTCCGTCAAAAGGAGGGGTAATTTCGTCTTGAAATTCCGACTCCGTACGATGAGGTCCAAGTGCGTATGTTAAGTTTGTATTGTTTCAAGAATATCCAACGGATAAAAGGTGGGGTCCACAGTTGTAAATTTCCCGTCTCTATGTCCAGGTCTTTGTGACGTTATCAACAGATTGGATTGCAAATAAACACTCGCGTGGCCCACATGAAGTTTTTAATGATGGGGATCCAATCACAACCGTCTCCTGTTTTACGGTCAGCCTAAGATTTAGATCTACTTCATTTTTTTATCATGCCCTAAAATTAGCTGTCAAAATAGATGGACGGTGTAGATGTAAAGCACATACATAATAGTGGGCCCACAGTTAGGGATCCACCTAAAATGCACCCGAGGAAGCCTCACATGTATCCTAGCCACGTCACACTGGCAGTGCACTTCATCAAATCCCAGAAGAGAGAAGAATCACGCAAGGATTTGTTAAATCCGCCGGCGCCAGAAGACCTGCCGGACCCAATAAATATTAGGGCTGAAAGTCGGGGGGTCATGTTGAGTTGGTGCTCAACCCAAGCCCAATCCAAGGTTCCTATACCTCAACCCTAACCCAACTCAACTCAACCTCGGGTTTAGAATTCTCAACCCAAGCCCAACCCAAGCGGGCTCAATCGGGTTAGTCGGGTAGGTTGGATGGATACATGCTAATATTTTCATTATTACATTAGTCTATTATATTTTAATCACATTATTTTTTGTACATATGATTTTATTAATTATATATATAGTTATTTATCATAAAGAACTTCATTTTTTCTAAACAAACAAGCTAAAATATAGAACAACTACTCCTGGGAGAGAAATTTAGTATATCTTGTTAGCTTGAGTCATTGGAAATGGCATGGACCAATGAGACCCGACGGCAATAAAATTTCTTGTGCCTTCAACACAAACGTTCCACACTCAATTAAAATTTACAAATAACTTATATATCAATCGGGTTTAGGTTGGGTCAGGCAACCCAAGCCTGACCCAAGTTTTATCGGGTTGGTATTTACATAGCCCAAGATCGAGACCAAACCCTATACAACCTACCCGAGCCCAACCCAATGTCGGGTCACGGGTCGGTCTGGTTGAACACCCAACTTTCAGCCCTGGTAAATATGCATGCCAACGTGAGTGAAATGTACCACGATTATAAATTACTTTCCTCCACAGCATTTCACAATTATTATTTCATTTATTCACCATAAAATCATAATAATAATATTTTTACATTATTTTATATCCTCACCCTCTGCAAAATGTCCATTTTATTTGTAGCTGTTAGCTCCATGGCTAAGATATTCATTCAAAGTGATGTTTAAGAGGTTAAAAAAAGCAACCGAAGGTGGATCCCACATGATGAAAGGTCTAAATTAATGACCACTTCTAGTATAATCAATCTATATCACCATGAGGTCAAGGGATCTGAATGCCCATCTGGTGGGGGTGTGTGGGGTTCCATAAAAGGGTAATCAGTGTAACCCACAACAGGGTCTTGTATATAGAAAGTAGCTCTATCATACTTATTCAAGGTTGCATTCACCTCAAATCTCTTGGGCAGGTCTGGGTTTGATATGAAACAGCGCCCATATGCCACTAAGTCTGCAGCCCCATCAGCTATAGCCTTGTTCCCATCTTCTCTAGTATAACCCCCAGAAACAATCCATGAGCCCTTAAAGGTCTTCCTCATGGGCCCCAAGCTATGTGGGGTCTCAAAAATATCTCCTTGGTCATCTAGCCTAGGCTCGATAAAATGTGCGTAGGCGACATGGTATTTATTTAGTGCTCTAGCCATATAGAGCCCAAGAGCTTCGGGGTCCGAGTCACGGCATTCCATGTACGATGAGAATGGTGAGAGCCTGATGCCTACTTTATCTGCTCCAATCTCACCAACAACTGCCTCCACAACCTCTAACGCGAACTGGCAACGGTTCTCTAGTGTACCACCATATTTGTCGGTTCGATTGTTGACAGTGTCCTTTAAGAACTGATCGATGAGATAGCCGTTAGCAGCATGGATTTCGACTCCATCAAAACCTGTGATTGAATTAATAATCATGAATCTCTATGAGAAAAAAATGCTCATGTTTCTAGTAGATCTAATACAAGAAAAAACGAGATATAGACAATGGGTTACCTGCTTCCATGGCATTCCTTGCAGCGAGTCGGAAATCATGTACTAATGTCGGAATTTCTTCTGTTGCTAGTGGCCGAGGGGGGTTGAATGCTTGGCCGGGATATAATTCTGCCGTCAAGGTCCTGTTAGAAGGGCTAATTGGAGGCTGACCATAAGGTAGATCTGCAAATCAGAATTGACCCAAGTTTAAGAATACACACCATTGTTTTCATCGTCTTTTATTTAGAAAGAAGGTCTATTTCATGACTTGTAGGTTAAAATTAGAGATGATTGTGCAAATATGTACAGTGCTAGGGCTGAATAGATCTTAACACATGTACCAAGCTGTATTTTAAAAACAGGACTGGACAGGACAATTCAACTGTTTTGGACCGGAATCAGACACCAAAGTGGTCTAAGTCAACTAAGGTGATGATTTATAAAATAGCATTAGTTAGTTGAACTTATCTGCATTTTCAGGCTGAAACAGATTGGAACGGGTCTAACACCAACCACAGTTCGACTGACCTGCCCACAGAAAATGGGACTTAGGTGTGGTTTTGAACTAGGCTGTAGAACAGTGCCTATAGTTAGCAAAATGACAATCAGGAAAAGAACAGTAGAGGAAATGTCCATGCTTAATTTGGTTTTCGTTCTTAAAAATAGCTCAAAAAATTCAGTCAAATAAATTGAGGTAACATAAAATTGAGAAATGAAAAGTTTAGATGTTATATGATTTTGACTCAGAAAAGAGGGGGGGGGGGGGGGGGGGGGGGGGGGGGGGGGGGGTTGTTATTGTGTGAGTGCATTTATTGTATATAAATAAAGATCAAAGTAAAAACTCAACTAAAACAGTTAGAATTTCTAAGTGAGTGAGTGATAATGCAGATGAATAATAAAAGAGTGAGTTGATACCATTCTTTTCTCTCTCTCAAATCCTTTCTTTCTAAGTAATTCATTTATAAGTCGGGTCCCATCCCAACTAAATTTTCCTACCTTAGGATCAGACTAAGGCGGGCAATGGGCCGGCCTTAGGCCAAGAAAAATCAATATTTTGAACACAGCTGACCTGACCAGTTCAAAACGCTGGACCTGCCCAGTTGCAAGGCCTATCATTAACTGGGTAAAAAAAGAAGTTGCAATTCAGTGCAGAAAGTGAACTTTTTTAATACATGTGGACCCAACAGGGTGACAATGCGGGTGGTCCCGAGTCGTGGCATAGAGAAAATGAGAACCAAGATAACGATGTGTGACCCACCATAGATGGGGCCCACCTTTCGTCATTGTACCATGCTATCATCCATGCCGTTCAGGGCATCCTTCCATTCAATAGGAAAACAAAAGCACTCCATTGAGGTTTAAGTGGCAAAAGCAAAAATAAAGAAAGAGGAAGATACTAGCATCATGGACCCTCCCAGCATGCCAAAGCTGGCAAAAGAAGACTCCCCCCTTTTCATGAACAGCATCCACAACAGTTCTCCATGCTCGCACTTGTTCACTCGTCCAAATGCCAGGGATGTTTACAGACCTTCGCAGAGTAAGACAATAAAAAAAATTGTGAGTCCCATCGTGGATGGAGCAAATATCTAAAAACACACTGATCAACGAATCCTAACCATCTAATTGATTACTATAAAATGGATTGTTAAAAAGAAAAGAGTTAGTGGCACCTTCTAAAATAGCCCTACTTTCTTTTCACTAAAACATGTGCCACCATCTTGTTTTGGACATGAATTTCCCATGAACCAGGGTTACAGGAATCCCCTCTAACCCCTGACTTGGCCCAATGACAATGTTTCATGTGTGGGAGTCAAATGGTGCCTGCATAACACTTCAGAGATTTCCCTGCATAAAATGATGATTATGCCCTTTTCACTTTGGGCCCTCCATCTGACATGAGCATGCTTCAGGTTTTCATTGGGTTACATTAGTGGTTATAGGGGCTGTAACTCCAGGTTCCATGCAATTCGCATCCTCACTTTTTTAAATCGTAGAAAACTAACATCGGAATCCAGGACTACTCTTGTTTCCACCCAAACATGCAACTAAACTCCTATGCCTGTTTATCACCATTTTGAAAATAGTGATGACTTATTCTCCTCATGGTGTCACTCATAAATACTTATCCAAACTATTTTAATAGTGGGCACATTGTGAATAGATTGTAACTCTAAAATTAGATTGATCAAGAAATACTACCATCCAATTGTGGGCTATTAGGAAAGTTAAAAGCAGATCACTGAACTATCTGAATTCCAAGGGGAAATTGCATGGTTACTTTCATTTTCTCAGCCTAGGTTTTAGGCTAGACTCTATAACAACTGGGTCAGAGATTTAGATGGTCTGCATTGTTGTACAACTATATCATATGTACAGTCGAAGATCACTACCATTTTCAAAATTGTGCTGAACTATCATCTAAGTGTAGCCCATCATGTCATTACCACCCATTTTTATTATTTTTGCTCTAAGTTCAACAAGCTAGAATGCAGATTCAGAAGGGGGGGAAAAAATCTTTACATCCAGCTCGGTATCCCAGCTGGTGTGTATACTATCCTGAAAGAATTTGTTCAGAAGAATTATAAATTGTTGACGTGAGTTGTCATAGTTATCTGTCAGAGAGAAATCAGTGGCATGAGTTGTCATAGTTATCTGTCAGAGAGAAATCAGGGGAGGAACAGATGTCACTGTTTGAATGAGAAATCTTTTTCTGTCAGTAATTATAGCTAGGAAACCTGTATAGCTAAATATAGATTTATCATATCTTCTATATATTCTTGTACTGAATCATTGTAAAGATATTGAAATATACAAGAAACGATTTACTGTCATAAATCTCATAAACTGAGAGTGTACTTGGAATATTATTCAAACTTTGAAGGGTTCTTATTAAATATCAACAAATATATTTAGAAAAATTCTAAAATGTCTGAAGTTTTAAGGAAGAAAGTGGTGAGTGCAAATTGTGTGCTAACAAATCTCCCACCACCCAATGATGATAAGTAATCTTAAGAAATGTTACAAAATGAACCTTTGGGAATTGGCATTCTGAAATCTAATGTATTTTTTTTAAAAAAAAAGTGACTTTCGCGTTTGAAGTTGTCACGTCGTAGGACTCTTTTAATCTCTGTCCTTTTTCCTTTTTATGCTTATTTTATTTTATTTTTAAATGACAAATTAGCAAGAGTAACTTAAAGGTAACATACGGTTAAGCCATGTCGCCACATATGGAGAAACATGTCCACATACAAAGAACTAAAGGGAGAACCTACAGATTGGTTACGTACTAGTCAGGTCCATTCATATGGTAGGATATTCATGTAGAGCAAATCACAAACAACTTCATGAAGCGGTAGGATCAAAAGAAGTTGGGCCAAAAAGGCTAATCTAGGACAAAATTTGCCTAAGGCACACTATACTTATGATAACCATAATTGTGCGACTGGCTATTGAAATCATGATTATAGGATATCATTGGAAAGCTATTGATGAGAACTAGATTTTAGCTAATTTATAAAGTCCATTAGCTCCAAACAATTTTGCCAAAAAAAAGGTCATCTTAGGGGGGCAATTTTCAATTTGAACTTAAAACTTCAGTACTTTTAATAATTTTGAATTTGATATTTATAGGTTTTGAAGTTAAGACACCTTTACTATTTTTAGTAAGTTTACTTTTATTGATAAGTTTACTATTCAGGTCAAATTAGGAGTCAAAGCTTATATAAGTCATATCAATTGTGTTGTAAAGAATAATGTTATTTTTATCATCAATCTTATTATGATTTGAGAAATTTTTTTCCCCTAGTGGGTTAAGGTTATCATAGATGAAGAAGACAGTGATCTTCTCCTTCCCTTTCCTCCACGTTTCTACTACGTAAGATATAGTATGGACTGCTTTCGTATCCAAGATCTCACCTATCAAACATTCATATCCATCTTATTTGTGGCCTTCAGGAGTAAGAAATACACATGTTGTACTATTGTCATAACATATAAGTAGAGAGTGTAGCCATTCAATTGAAGGTAGGTTATTTTCAATTAACCCAACCATTGATCCAACAAGACACCCAACTGATGGTGGCTACTGTGAAAAAATTCATGACTGAAAGATTCAAAATTTTTGATTGATGGCTCAAAAAACAACTATTAAGAAGAAGGTTCACATCCAAAAGAAAACAATTACGTGATCGAAGGATTGTAATGTTCTGATCCGAGTGTTTCTTTGGATAGCCCCCCTTCGTCGTAATATCCATCATACGAATATTTAGGATCATTGAAACATGACCCCAATGTTTTAAATATCGACGATATCGACCGATATATCTCACGATATATCTTGTATCCCAGCTGTGCGTAGTGCCGATATATCCCACATGTTCAATTCGGTGAGTATTTTCAATTTTCGATCTATTTTTTAATTGTGTTAAATCAGTATCAAATGGTTATAAATCCATTGGTTCTTCATGTTTTGCATGAAAAATCATGGAGTTGGAGCTTCGACTTCGAATATTCATTAGTTATTCATGTTCTCCATTTTTTTTTCCGAAAATTTCCTTCATCCAGCTGTCAATTGAGACAATGTTTTAAATAGCGAATAACATGTAACATAGCGTTCAACCCTTTGAAGAGTGAGGCGTAAGCTACATAGCGTGTAGCGTAAGTTATGCACAACTTCTAGATTTTTAATCAAGGTGCTTGGTTGCACCAATGTCATGATATACCAAATTAGATTGATTAATAATGAAATTTAACCAAATTTCAAGATATTTGGTGCAACAAAATGCAACATAAAGTAATAGGAAAGGGCAATGATTAAGTATAAATATAAAGAAAGAGCAATGAAACTAATTTAATATCATTATTTATATTATTTTACTAAAAAGTATTAAAAAGGTTAACTAATTTTTATTGGAAATGGAAAAATGTAACAAATCATTAAAACATCATGTGAGCTACATAGCATGTAGTGTAGTCTACGTAGCATATGCAAATTATGATGTAGCATAGGCTAGATGCGACTTAAGCTATTTTCATGAGCTACGTAGCATTAAGGCTATGCTACACTACGTAGTGTAAGCTACACACTACATAGCATAGCTATTTAATATACTAAATTAAGACTACTTTTGAAGTATTTAGGAGTATTTGATGAAATAGTCGGCACATACACTCTAATTTCAAATTTTGAGTGTAGGTGGTCCGATTTGGGAAAAATTCAATTTTTTTCCCAATTTCTCCCTAATTGTTTGCAATGTTGCACTCCAAACATGAAATCGAGCATGTATGAAGGCTGCTCTACTGATTTTTGAAAAATAAAATTTATTTTTAATTAAAAATTAGTAAAATATTAATTATTTTTCCAAATTTTCCCTTTAACCAGCTGTCGATTGAGACTAATTTCGAAATATTTAGGAGTATTTGATGAAATGATCATCACATACAATCTAAATGTTATTCATTCAATTTAAATATAGTTTCATTAGTTCAATTAGGCACATAGCTTAGGACCCTATACAAAGGAAACCTATCATGTGCACTTCTTTTTGGACATGTTATTATTTAAAAGTGTGTATTAAAGTCTTTTTAACAATCCACAAAGTTTCATTGAAAATTCAACCATTTTCCCAATGTTTCCCTATGTTTCCCAACAAGTGCGATAAATTACCCGATACAGACAATATATCCTGTGCGATAACCGATACGTATCTGTATACCAAGGATTCTATACATAATGCGATATTGATATTTCGAACACTACATGACCTCACATACCAATACCATGCATGTATCCTCTAAAATAGGTATAATCGTATTGCTACACCTGCATCTCTTCCATCTTCTCCAATTCAAAACTGTGCTAAAACCGTGCTCAAAACCATATTTCTAACAATAGGCAAAACCATGTTCACTTGGAACAATTGGTATAATTTGGATTGTCTTAAACTCAAAACCATGCTCTTTCTATGGTGGCCCCCAGGGATTACACTTATCCTGACAACTGTCTTTTAGTGGTGGGAGATATTTTGCCCACCAACCGTCGGTGCTCATAATGTAAATTGAAGTTGTGCTCTTTTCTTCACGCAATAGAAAATGAAACATTGCAGTGATGTTCAAAAAAGAATCATCAAGTCCTTGAAATTACCCTAAAATAAGAAATGTTTAGGTCCTGTTTGGTAGACACCTAAAAAAAAAGTTCATCTCATTTTAGTTAACAGCAATTACGTATTGAAGATAAGATGAACTCATTTTTAGGCATCTACCAAACAGAACCTTAGAGAAAAGATGCATTTGATTATATGAAAGGATCTAAATAGGATATGGCATACCCAGCACCAGTGTTGGAAACTGATGTAGCTTCAGATATGAGAAGCCCTCCCTCTGAGGCTCTTTGGGAGTAATACAAGACTACATGTTGCTGAGGGACATGATCATATGATCTTGATCTGGTCATTGGTGCTAATACAACCCTGTAGAGAGAGAGAGAGAGAGAGAGAGAGAGAGAGAGAGAGAGAGAGAGAGAATTCTTTAGATAAAATGAGATCAGTAGAATATCCCATCCGGAAAAGAGGTGGACCATTCCATGATGATCACTTGAGATGAGAATCAGGCCGATCCGCTTATCAATCTGGACACAACTTCAAGATCAAAATACAACCAATGGTATGAAACACGGTACCGGTGTGGCCCACCCAAAGAATAAATCGGAATGGTTTTCGGAACGAGCGATCATCATGGTGAGGCCAACCTATTGCATGGATTAGATATTCTACACGTGTGACATGTTGGCAGGAAAAGGGGGCTGTATGAGAACTATGATACAGCCTCTGTATCCGAACATTTCTCTTTTCCTGTTGAAGAAGAAAAAAAAACGAAAATAGAAAATTGAAGTAGTACCTGTGAGAGAGTTGAAATCTTCCCAATTTGTAAGAAGAAAGTAATGGCATTTCACCCATCTCTGCTTCTCCCCTCCTTTGTTTTCTGCCACCGATGGACCATTTTATAAGTAGAATGCCTCAGTCGTTGTATCATGTGGGTCCCACGTTTGGTGATTTAGGCCTACCTTTTATTTGGGGTGCCCAGAAAATGTTCCAGACTGGAAGATCCTGACCGACCACTGGATTATTAAGACCCACATCGTCGTAGACTACCAAAAACAATCAAACCTACCGTTGAGATGTGGAGGGGTGGGTGAAGAAAAGCTCAAGAAATCAAAATTCATAAATTAAAAATCTAGATTGTCGGTTGCTTGCTTTCTCGTATTGGATACTCTGGTAGTTGAGGGAATAGAAGGTTTTACTAGAAAATGGATCTGCAAGAGAATCTGAGCCGTCGGATTGAAAAGAAGGTCTGAAGGTGGGGCTGGCATTGATGTCTGAAGGTGTAGAGAAGCTTTGGTAGTCGCACGTGTACCGGGGATTAATGGCGTTCGTCGGAGAAATTTAAGACTGTGGACCCCACCTTTTATCCAGCTGTTTTCATGAAAGAATACAAACTTCGTTTCGCAACTTCGACCTGCTCCTACGAACAGCGAATTTGTGGACGAAAATACCCCACCCTTTCCTTTCGAAGACGAGCGCTGACGCTCCGCCAACCGAGAGTTGTACGAACGGCTCAAAAGATATCATAGTTACATGGCCCCACAGCTATGTATTTATTATATCCACAACGTTCATCCATATTCCGAGATCATTTTCGGAGCATTATCCAAAAAAAAATCATATCCAGAGATCAACTGGACCACACCACAAAGAGCAGCGGGAAAATTGATTATCACCGTTAAAAATTTTATAAGGCCCACCATAACATTTATTTTCCATCCAATCTATTCATAAGGTCACAAAGGCCTGGATGAAGAGGAAAAACAAATTTCATAATGATCCTATAACCCCTACAAGGGTTTCAATGGTAGACATTCAATTCTCCACTGCCTTTTATAGTGTGGTCAACTTGATAGTTAGATCTATCTTATTTTTCATCTCAAGCTTTAATATGAGCTTACCAAATATATTTACGGTTTGGATATAACACTGACCTCATGATAGGAACCACAAAAACAACACAACTAAAAAAAAAAAAACAAAAACATAGACGGTTGCGATAGTGTAGACCGCACAGTCTGCTACGATTATAATCCGTAGTCATAGTGTATCGAAAAATGCAGGATTATTAAGGCAAACTTGCTGGACAGTTCTGAACTTTTTCGATAATATCGAAAGGCTTTCGATATATCGAAGCTACGATTATGGCTACGGTTATAGCCGTAGCTATAGGGTCCCTTATTAGGAGAACTTTTTATCCCTCACATTTTTCTCTAATACATAATTATGTAAATATGTATATATAAGTATATAAAAATATTTTTCTATCTTTTAATTCATTTCTTTGCCTATTTATTTAACAAACATATATCCTAAACTAGAATGATTTACTCAACGTACCACATATGATTTTGGGATAAGAGAAACTAATTTAGCCAACCAACCTAGTTATTTTCCAAGATTCCATCGGGTCGATGGTGGAAAATTCATTTCATTCACTTCGTGGTCAATTTCAATCACTTCACGGTCAAACTGGAAATTTAGTTGGGCAAACATGAAATTGAGCGAAGCAAACTAGAAATTGAGCGGGGCAAACTAGAAATTGAGCGCGACAAACATAAAATTGAGCAGGGCATACATGAAATTGAGCAGGGCAAACTAGAAATTGAGCGGAGTAAACATGAAATTGAGTGAGGCAAACATAAAATTCAACGGGGCAAATATGAAATTCAAAGAGGCATACATGAAATTAAGCGAGGCAAACTAGAAATTGAATGAGGCAAACATGAAATTCAGTGAGGCAAACATGAAATTGAGCGGGGCAAACATGAAATTAAGCGGGGCAAACATAAAATTCAGCGGGGCAAACATGAAATTCAACGGGACAAACATGAAATTGAGAGAGGCAAACTAGAAATTGAGCGGGGCATACATGAAATTCAGCGGGGCAAACTAGAAATTGAGCGGGGCAAACTACAAATTGAGCGGGGCAAACTACAAATTGAGTGGGGCATACATAAAATTGAGCAGGGCATACATGAAATCGAACAGGGCAAACTAGAAATTGAATGGGGCAAACATGAAATTGAGCCGGGCAAACATGAAATTGAGTGGGGCAAACTAGAAATTGAGCAGGGCAAACTAGAAATTCAGCGGAGCAAACATGAAATTCAGCGGGGCATACATGAAATTGAGCGAGGCAAACTAGAACTTCAGCGGGGTAAACATGAAATTCAACGGGGCAAACATGAAATTGAGTAGGCAAACTAGAAATTTAGCGAGGTAAACATGAAATTGAGCATGGCAAACTAGAAATTGAGCGGGGCAAACTAGAAATTCAGCGGGGCAAACATGAAATTGAGTAGGGCAAACATGAAATTGATCGTGAAATGCATGGAATTGACCGTGAAGTGAAGGAGAATCGCTGGGATTGACTATGAAATGCATGGAATTGATCGTGAAGTAAATGAAATGAATGAAATTAACCGCAAAGTGAATAAAATGGATTTTCGACCATCGACATGATGGAATATTGAAAAATAACTAGGTTGGTTGGCTAAAGTAGCTTCTCCTACCCCAAAATCATATAGAGTAAGTCAAGTAACTAATTTTGGTTTAGAAGATATTCTTGTTAAATGAATAAAGAAAGAAATGAAAAAAGAGAAAAAAAAAATTATATGCTTATATATACATATTTATATAAATATGTATTAGAGAAAATTGTAGGTATAATAAAGCTCTCCATGTAAAAAAATAAAAAATAAAAACTAAAAAAATTTAGCATCTACTGGCATAGACTACACTACAGTTATGGCTACGGTTATAATCCATAGCTATAGGTGAAATCACCTTCGATATTTATCGAATACTCTTCCATATGTATCGAAAATTGCATAATTTTTGAGGCAAACTCACTGGATAGTGCTAGACCTTTTTCGATATATCAAGAAATGGCTACGGTTTTAATTTGTAGCCAAAGAAAACACCATAGCCAAGGTTTTTTTTTTTTTTTTTTTTTTTTGCTTTTGTAATACCCACCACCTTTTGTGGGTCCCATCATGAGGTCTTTGTTAAATCCAAACCGTCCATCTGTTTGGCGGGCTCATATTAAGGCTTGAGACGAAAAATAAGATAGATCTAACTGTCAAGTAGACCACACTGTAAAAGGCAATGGGGAATTGAACGTTTACCATTGAAACCCTTTTTAGGGTTAGAGAAGTTTTGGATCGTTACGAAATTTGTTTTTCTTCTTCATCCAGGTCTTTTTGACCTTATGAATGAACTTAGACGGGGAGGATTTCTCATAAACATCATAGTGGGCCCTCAAAAAGTTTTTAATGGTCAATGCTCATTCAACACTGTTTCCTGTAATGTGGTACACTTGAGATTTGGATATACCTCATTTTTGGTCTAATATTATAAAATGATGTAAAAAAATATATGGACAGCTTGGATGAAAAGAATACATCATGGTGGTACCCGCGGACCACTGACCATCCGCCATGGCTGGTGGCAGGGGAGTACCCAATCCGTTTCGTGAAAAGGAGGGGTATTTTCGTACTGGAATCTGGTCTCCACACGTGCAGGTCTAAGTTGCAAAACAAGGTTTGTATTGTTTGGTAAAAACAGCTGGGTAAAAGGTAGGGCCCACAGTCCTAAATTTCTCCGTTCGTTGCAAGCTGTGAATGATGATTGATAGGACGTACGTTATAACAAAGGACAGGAGACTGCTAGACGTGGATTGGGTACTACTCCCGCCTACTTGGAGGGACCCACACTGATTGATGGGTTTATCCACACTGTCCATCCATTTTTTTCATAGCATTTTAGGGTATAAATTGAAATATGAGGCAGATCCAAGGCTCAAGTGGACAATATAACGAGGACTAAACTTCCACCATTAAAAAATTATTGGGAGCAACAGAAGTTTTGTATCAAGTTTATAATTGTTTTTTGCCTTCATCCAAGTCCATTTCATCTAATGAACAGGTTGGATGACCAAAAAATATCACGGTTGGGTCTAGGAAGGTTTCAACGGTGGATGTCATTATCAATGCTTCCTCCTCATGTGTGATCCAGTTGAACCTTGTATCTGCCTCATTTTTGGGTACATAACTTAAAATGATATGAAAAAATGGATGGACGGTGTGGATAAACTCATACATCATGGTGGATCCTCATATCATCAGCCTTTGCCGAGCTCGGAACAGGCAGGGTAGCACCGAATCCTCGTACGAGAATGTTGGCATCATGTTGCGAATCTGACCGTGCATTAGATTTATTCTACTCTCTCAGGACCGGACGCGGATTAGCTACAGACAGAAAGGTTGAGTAGGGAGACTCGCTAAAGTGACGTCACCAAGTTATGTGGGCCCACCATGATGTGATGTATGTGTTGTATCCACACCGTCCATACATTTGGAGAGATCATTTTAGGGGATAATCCAAAGAATAGGCAGATCCAAGGCTGGAATGGATCCCGCCACAAAAAACAGTGGGGAGAGTGACGCCTACACCGTTGAAATCCTCCGAAGGTCCACCATGATGTTTATTTGAGATCAAACCTGTTCATGTGTTAAATCAGACATGAAAGAAGGGAAAACACAGATATCAGCTTGATTGAAAATTTTTGGCCATTAGAACTTTTTAATGATGGGGGACACTCTCCCCACTGTTTTCT